>JARACY010001402.1:0-59260 GCA_029255725.1 Scrobipalpa atriplicella | reverse complement strand
ATAATTCCAAATCCTTACCTATGAATGAAAGCTAATTTGCATACTTTGGTAATAAGATGTCTCCTTGAAAGACCAGTTTCATTTTTTTACTAATGCTAAAAAATCCCTTATCAAAACAGATTTTAGATGAAAAACATATACTGTTTCTTTTCGTTCATGATGTAGATCGTCTGATAATATTAGCGACAGGGTTTAAATTAAATGTAGGTGGCGAAGGCTGCGCATTCACTATGGAGGACTGTCAAAATTTAAAGTCTAAATTTAACTTACTAATATTTTTTACAATTTTGCCCAGCAGTGGGTAGATGTGGGCTGATATGATGATGATGATGATAGCGAAAATGCCTTTTATTAGGTGTTGTACGCTTTATCAATCCCACAATGTGTTGACGAGGACGTTTTACACAAAGTACACAACTTAGAGTAAGATAGGAAATTATAAGTAATAAAATATACTCAACATTTCAGAAGCTGTAACCAACAGATGTTTAAGTATGCCTATCTTCGAGAGTTTAGTGTATTTATCTGCAGCTGTTATTGCGCTGTGATATTGCGATCCGGATGCAAACTGTTCAGTCCGCTCGACGGAGGCTTATTGCGTTCAACAGCTGAACTAGCTGTATTTGAAATTTAATGAGAAAATCAACTGTAGAGCATAGTTTAAATACGCATTAACAGGTGATCTATTTTATCTACGTTCTATCTGTAAATATAGAAACCAAAACTTTCGCACAAGAGGGAATTTAAACAACGACCTTCAGACTAACTAAATATCGTCCGCTGCTCTAACTAAGTAACCATGATTTAAACACTCAGCGCTTCAAATTAGTGGTTAATTTAACATAAAATGGACGACGTTCATTTCTCGAACTATTTTGTAATAGAGTCTAGCAGTAATTTTTTTTAGAATAAACTCAACTGATATGATAATCGCTCCTGAACATTTTCTAAAACCATCTGTTTTCTAAATCCGAATAGGAATATTTTTTGTACTGGGAATGTTTGTAATATTAGGTAATGCAAATCTTTTTCTACTCGAGTATGTAGCACCGTGGTCGTGTGAATTGTTTAAATGTAATGAAAACATGATCACCTGCTTCGGATCGTATAAACGAATCTTTTTTACATTTTTTCTACTTAACATTTCGTACATCTATCCACACTCGGTAATCGATTCCGTCATTGGTATTCCACTCTCCTCGCGAAAAATTTCGCATTAATATTACACGTCAAAAGGTTGAGATTCAATTATTTGCTTCGATGGAAATGTTTCTCGCCAAAACTTCGCCGTCCATTTTCAGTTAAAAATGTTCGAGAGGGATTGAATTAGCTACAGTAATGATCGTTCGATGACAAGCAGTTTCCATGACCTTCACTCTTCGATACCGCAGTAACGAACGCAGCCTACACTCACGAAGCTCTTAAGGGGAATATAGCCGGCAAATGGTTGTTTATAAAGCCTTTTCATCCTAAACGAATCAGTGGCAAAATTCTAAAATAAAAATTTACATCTGAGGAATTAGTGAATGGTCTACAGTTGCAATATTAAAAAAAACTGTAGTTCATAAATAAGTAGGTATGCTAGAAAAATCCGGAAATGAACCTGTTTTTTAACAGTTAATTGACTATTTCTCCTACTTTAAGCAGTGTTTTCACGGTTCTTTCGGAAAAACATTATGTTAACTTACAATCACAACCAAAATAGTTCTTTTTTAAATTTGACTTGTTAATTAGCTTTTTAGTGCGTGTTTCGCTAATTTTTGACGCAGCAATGGACGTAACCGCGACGAGGAGCGCGCGCTGATTTGAAATATTTTTAGGAAATTAAGGGCGATGGTATCAGACTTTCAGATCTCAAAATCAAGATGCAAATTATAAGGTTGAAATCACCTATAAATCCTTCTTCACAGAATATGCCTATAGTATCTTAAAGTTGTGAAGAGACAAAAGGTTTTGGAACTTTGCAATTTATCTCCGCGGAGACATTCAGGGAAGTTTGCGAGTACACTCTATCACTCAAAGGGAAATTTATAAATTGTTTACTTCTGTTATGTTTTCCGTTAGTTAGTTTATTGCACGTTTTTGTTATCTATTTATGTGATTTAGTGCATTCACAGTATCTCTAGACTTTCTTAAATTATTTATTGGATTTATTGATTATGTTAAACCTATAAAATTAATAGATATTAAATTAACGGTTTCTTACACATATACCTACTAGTACTGCATAAAAACTCCCCCAACTCTTCAAAATTAGAGTGAACAAATATCTTGTGGGTGAACTCGCCCTTCATCAACAGAATTGATTTTGTCTCATAGTCTCTGACCTAGACTTGAGACAAGAGCAAACCCAATATCGATAAAAAAACAACTCATTATTACCCTTGCATCCAATGGCTAGTTCATTCTAATCTCCTTATCAAAAACTCCAGCTCTCTTTATCCCTGTAGCAATAAATTGTTTAACTTCTTCCATAAAATCCTTCTTCCTTTTCAACTCCACAGTCTGATGTCTTATCAGTGTTCCTGTCAGCCGCAAATTAACCCAGAGTGGTTTAGTATGACAATATTTTATATGAACGTGGGGAAAAAAGGAACTATGCCGCCAATATGCTGCTTACGACTATTTTGATACCTACTATAAAAATATCATATTAAATAATATGTCAGAAAATAAATTTTAAAGATACTATCAAAAACTCTACAATAATATCAGAAAGCCGTAAAGTTAGATGACTATAGTAATGAGAAAGACATAAGTAGGGAGTTAGGGAGCTATGATATTTCAGCGAAGCGCAAGAAACTGCAGACACCAACACTATTTTGAGCAAAACACACATAACAACACTATTTTTGAGCAAAAGTAAGGCCAAAATAAGACAAAACGAAGAAGGGGGTGTAAAGTGCAAGTTTCTCGTGCCACTTCTCTTTCATTGTGTATTTTATTTTGTGACGTCGATGTAATTTTCTTTGTAATAGACTTTATTATCATTACTAGCCCACCTGTGTCCCACTGCTGGGCAAAATTTATAAAAATATTATATTTTAAATTTAACTTTAATTTTGACAGTCCTCCATATAATGCGCAGCGTTCCACCTACATTTATTTAAACCCTTGTCGGACTGAATATTATCAGACGGATCTACATCAACAGCGGATGAATTCTCGCTCGAGTCTACAAAGTCTGTTATTCGAATAAACAATGAGCGAAAAACACGAAGCCGAAATTTAGATCAAGGTCTTAACAACTTTGCGATACCGTATAAATGCAAATATTTTGATTTGATCTTTGGATATTAATATTAGAAAGATGAAAATTTTGCGTGACTGATAAAAAATGGGACAAGAGCGAGAAAAACGAGTAATTGCTACAAAATTATTTTGATGATGTATATTTTTTTTTCATCATCATCAGCTTATATTCTTTGTACTTACGTCACCAGCGAGAGTCCACCACTTAGTCGAACACGTGGGCTTAATACGGATTGGTCGACTTCACACACAACCTTTGAATTTTTTTCGTAGGTCTATGCATTTGTCCTCATGATGTTTTCCTTCACCGTCAAAGCGCAGAATAAACATAGGTACATATGAAATTCAGAAACCGAGAAACACAGAGGTACTTACGAGGTGGGATTCAAACCATGACCTTCTGAATAGAAGGCCATGGTTTATGGATTTAATATAAATATAGAAGTAATTTAAAATTGGCAGCAAATTCAAAGGTTGTGTGTGAAGTCGACCAATCCGTATTAAGCCCACGTGTTCGACTAAGTGGTGGACTCTCGCTGGTGACGTAAGTACAAGAATATAAGCTGATGATGATGAAAAAAAAATATACATCATCAAAATAATTTTGTAGCAATTACTCGTTTTTCTCGCTCTTGTCCCATTTTTTATCAGTCACGCAAAATTTTCATCTTTCTAATATTAATATCCAAAGATCAAATCAAATATTTGCATTTATACGGTATTCGCCAAAGTTGTTAAGACCTTGATCTAAATTTCGGCTTCGTTGTTTTTCGATCATTGTTTATTCGAATAACAGACTTTGTAGACTCGAGCGAGAATTCATCCGCTGTTGATGTAGATCCGTCTGAAATATTCAGTCCGACAAGGGTTTAAATAAATGTAGGTGGAACGCTGCGCATTATATGGAGGACTGTCAAAATTAAAGTTAAATTAAAATATAATATTTTTTAAATTTTGCCCAGCAGTGGGACACAGGTGGGCTGTAATGATAATAAAGTCTATTACAAAGAAAATTACATCGACGTCACAAAATAAAATACACAATGAAAGAGAAGTGGCACGAGAAACTTGCACTTTACACCCCCTTCTTCGTTTTGTCTTATTTTGGCCTTACTTTTGCTCAAAATAGTGTTGTTATGTGTGTTTTGCTCAAAATAGTGTTGGTGTCTGCAGTTTCTTGCGCTTCGCTGAAATATCATAGCTCCCTAACTCCCTACTTATGTCTTTCTCATTACTATAGTCATCTAACTTTACGGCTTTCTGATATTATTGTAGAGTTTTTGATAGTATCTTTAAAATTTATTTTCTGACATATTATTTAATATGATATTTTTATAGTAGGTATCAAAATAGTCGTAAGCAGCATATTGGCGGCATTAGTTCCTTTTTTCCCCACGTTCATATAAAATATTGTCATACTAAACCACTCTGGGTTAATTTGCGGCTGACAGGAACACTGATAAGACATCAGACTGTGGAGTTGAAAAGGAAGAAGGATTTTATGGAAGAAGTTAAACAATTTATTGCTACAGGGATAAAGAGAGCTGGAGTTTTTGATAAGGAGATTAGAATGAACTAGCCATTGGATGCAAGGGTAATAATGAGTTGTTTTTTTATCGATATTGGGTTTGCTCTTGTCTCAAGTCTAGGTCAGAGACTATTGAGACAAAATCAATTCTGTTGATGAAGGGGCGAGTTCACCCACAAGATATTTGTTCACTCTAATTTTGAAGAGTTGGGGGAGTTTTATGCAGTACTAGTAGGTATAATGTGTAAGAAACCGTTAATTTAATATCTATTAATTTTATAGGTTTAACATAATCAATAAATCCAATAAATAATTTAAGAAAGTCTAGAGATACTGTGAATGCACTAAATCACATAAATAGATAACAAAAACGTGCAATAAACTAACTAACGGAAAACATAACAGAAGTAAACAATTTATAAATTTCCCTTTGAGTGATAGAGTGTACTCGCAAACTTCCCTGAATGTCTCCGCGGAGATAAATTGCAAAGTTCCAAAACCTTTTGTCTCTTCACAACTTTAAGATACTATAGGCATATTCTGTGAAGAAGGATTTAAGGTGATTTCAACCTTATAATTTGCATCTTGATTTTGAGATCTGAAAGTCTGATACCATCGCCCTTAATTTCCTAAAAATATTTCAAATCAGCGCGCGCTCCGCGTCGCGGTTACGTCCATTGCTGCGTCAAAAATTAGCGAAACACGCACAAAAAGCTAATTAACAAGTCAAATTTAAAAAAGAACTATTTTGGTTGTGATTGTAAGTTAACATAATGTTTTTCCGAAAGAACCGTGAAAACACTGCTTAAAGTAGGAGAAATAGTCAATTAACTGTTAAAAACAGGTTCATTTCCGGATTTTTCTAGCATACCTACTTATTTATGAACTACAGTTTTTTTAATATTGCAACTGTAGACCATTCACTAATTCCTCAGATGTAAATTTTTATTTTAGAATTTTGCCACTGATTCGTTTAGGATGAAAAGGCTTTATAAACAACCATTTGCCGGCTATATTCCCCTTAAGAGCTTCGTGAGTGTAGGCTGCGTTCGTTACTGCGGTATCGAAGAGTGAAGGTCATGGAAACTGCTTGTCATCGAACGATCATTACTGTAGCTAATTCAATCCCTCTCGAACATTTTTAACTGAAAAGGACGGCGAAGTTTTGGCAGAAACATTTCCATCGAAGCAAATAATTGAATCTCAACCTTTTGACGTGTAATATTAATGCGAAATTTTTCGCGAGGAGAGTGGAATACCAATGACGGAATCGATTACCGAGTGTGGATAGATGTACGAAATGTTAAGTAGAAAAATGTAAAAAAGATTCGTTTATACGATCCGAAGCAGGTGATCATGTTTTCATTACATTTAAACAATTCACACGACCACGGTGCTACATACTCGAGTAGAAAAAGATTTGCATTACCTAATATTACAAACATTCCCAGTACAAAAAATATTCCTATTCGGATTTAGAAAACAGATGGTTTTAGAAAATGTTCAGGAGCGATTATCATATCAAGTTGAGTTTATTCTAAAAAAAATTACTGCTAGACTCTATTACAAAATAGTTCGAGAAATGAACGTCGTCCATTTTATGTTAAATGTAACCACTAATTTGAAGCGCTGAAGTGTTTAAAATCATGGTTACTTAGTTAGAGCAGCGGACGATATTTAGTTAGTCTGAAGGTCGTTGTTTAAATTCCCTCTTGTGCGAAAGTTTTGGTTTCTATATTTACAGATAGAACGTAGATAAAATAGATCACCTGTTAATGCGTATTTAAACTATGCTCTACAGTTGATTTTCTCATTAAATTTCAAATACAGCTAGTTCAGCTGTTGAACGCAATAAGCCTCCGTCGAGCGGACTGAACAGTTTGCATCCGGATCGCAATATCACAGCGCAATAACAGCTGCAGATAAATACACTAAACTCTCGAAGATAGGCATACTTAAACATCTGTTGGTTACAGCTTCTGAAATGTTGAGTATATTTTATTACTTATAATTTCCTATCTTACTCTAAGTTGTGTACTTTGTGTAAAACGTCCTCGTCAACACATTGTGGGATTGATAAAGCGTACAACACCTAATAAAAGGCATTTTCGCTATCATCATCATCATCATATCAGCCCACATCTACCCACTGCTGAGTATATTTTCGCTATGTATCACAAATATTCAGGGCAATTTTGGATTGAAATGTGCATCGCTATAGTGACAGATGGTCAGCCCTTCGCCTCCACTACATTGTAACCATATATAACTCTCGAATCCCTTTGCTATTTCTACAGCATGTCTGGGAGAAAAAGCAGTTAACACATTCTTTGTATTTTTATCACTCCAATACAATGTTAATGTTAAGTACAGTAATTGATTCGCGTTCCTTAAAATAAACTCAAACTCCTTTTCTGTGGCAGATCCAAACACATTACATTTTCAGTGTCAATAATTCCAAATCCTTACCTATTGAATGAAAGCTATTTGCATACTTTGGTAATAAGATGTCTCCTTGAAGACCAGTTCATTTTTTACTAATGTAAAAAATCCCTTATAAAACAGATTTTAATGAAAACATTTTACTGTTCTTTCGTTATGCTGTGATGATACAGTTCCTTTCCATTAATGACGTTGCAAAAACTTAGCCAAAGAATAAAAAACAGAAAGGTAGGAATATACATTAAAACAACAAAAATCTCAAACTGAAGCAAGGAGCAACCTTCCGGCAACAACCGATGCTGATTGTACACAAGAAAAATGCCTTTGACTTCGAGAAAAGCAATTTCACAAATTATCCGAAACATTCTGTTTATTGCTTAGCTTAGGTAAATGGATACGATTTGTTCCATTTGTGTAATATTTACCAATAGCCTAGGGAATAGGGTTATTTCAAAAACAGTACGCAAACGAAGAGGGCTTGTTCAGACAACAAAACTGAAGAACTTTCGCGAAGAAATTCTTCTGTGAAACTAATTTAACTTACTCATACAAAGTGAAAATGATGACTTCGATCAGACATTTTGTATGGAGAATCAATTAGTTTTTCCTTAATCCAAGCAAGTACTAGGACACCAGAATAAGAACAGCATTAGACCACAGCGGCAGTTAAAGTACCAGAGCAACAGAAAACGATGAAGTTAATAAGAAGCGCATTAAAGCAGCGGAGAATAAATAAAGTGACGTCATCTGTAGAGGACAACCGCTGCAATATTCATAGCTCGAGCACAATGTACAGTACGACAAGGGTTTAAATGAACGTGAACTGAGGCGATCCTGTATAAAAACCAGTATCCTCGTTTAATCCCCTGGATTAGGTAGCCGACTCCGTAAAATACGGGAACAAGCTAGGGAGATGATGATGAAGGATGGTACTTTAAAAGAAATATTATTGGATGGTATGTGATAGCACATAACAGATGGTCTAGCTTAAAGATTTACCATTATATACCATGACCCAGATTTCACATATTCTTTAAGGGGACACCTGAGTGATCAAGATCATCATTTCACAGGAATATGGTATTGTTAATCTTTTCAATAAAATAAGCACATCACATAAATATTATGCAAAAATGCTAAATACTGATAAACCTTCTATTTAAATTACGTAACAACTAACTCACTCTATCCACAGTTTAATAGTCCAGCAGATCTCAGGTCCGAGTCTGTATAATTCATGCGATTTTATAGGTCAGGGCGCGGTGAGCGGGTGTTATGACGTCATCATCCCGAGGGCGGACGGCGCGGTAAGCGGCTGGACTTTGTATTACTAAAGTTAAGGTTTGAGTGAGTGATTCAAATGCAACTGTCTGTATGAGGACAAAGTAAGATATTTCCTGTGACATTACAAGTGAGGGAATAAAATAATCCTCGTCTGTCTGTCCATTTGTCTGTTTGTTGCTCTTTCACGCCTAGACGGCTGATCCCATTTAGATGAAATTATGCACAAAGATGCATGGCAACAAGGAGACAGACAAGGGCTACTCTTTACTGAGGAAAAAAGTTCATTCCCATGGTAAAAACTCATTTATCGCGGGTGAAACCGCGGGCGGCAAGCTAGTAAAAAATAAATAAAAGGTACTTATTATGAATTATTATGAACTTAGTAATCACCTCTTTCATTATCAGTCATCCCCCAATTTCTTACGGGGTGGGACAAGTATGAAAAGTGGAATGTTTATTTATTGACTTACTGAATATTATACACAGGATATTCATTCATTGCTAATCTCATTTTGTGCAAAAGTAAATAAAATTTGGAAAATATTGGAAATGTAAACATTTTATTAATTTTGCAATATGATAATCCTATTTCATTAAGTACCTATTTCCTGAAACTAGCAGTGTTTAACTACAATTAAACAAAATTTGTGTTTGCGTAATGGTCAGCCTGATTAGATTTAGCTATTAATTATCGAACCGTGTTTATCCGATAATCTAGCACTGAAGCCATTAATCAATTTTAATTACCATTTAGTGGTTGATAATGTTGCTGATTTTAGTACCTATACAGATTTCTATATCAAACATTAACCGCAACAGTCGACTGCTGGATATAGACCGGCACAATCTGGGGTAACTATTTGAATGACCACGCATTGCAGGCGGGTTGGAGAGCGCAGGAGGGACTGCCGCTGTCTATTTTCCAGACCTTAGTCGCTTTTTAAGGAAAGGGGTGGTTCCGTTAGTAACTTATTAGTAATATGTGGTGGTGCCAAGGGGCGCTTGCTTTAGTAATTCGGTACTAGATGGATAAACAGAACCAAAATCTATGACATATATTATTCTAGAGTGAATTTATACCTTGGTTCGCTTTTCGCAAGAACTTTGAAAGCATAAGCTCGTTCAGAGTGTGTTAGTATGATTTGCAGTCCTAGGACGGACTACCTTCGACAATATTGTAAAGTGTATTGGTGTTTGTACCACTTTATACTACCTACTGTATCTTGTTGGATGTAATACACTTCTATAGATAGGTGTATTACCTAGGTACGCCCCAATCTAGTTAGGTAGAGTGTTGGGTATGTTTGTATTTTATTCAGTGGATAGCTAACATGTCACTCTTGATCAGTGATCTACATAAAAAAACACTCAGATATCTTTAGAATATGAAAATATTCTTTGTAACGAATGTTACACAAATTGTAACACAATTAATAGACGTTAAATATTCAATCATAATTTTATGCAAGATTTCAGATTTATCCATTTTACTTGTTTACCGGGTCAATTCGCGATAATGAATAATGATTGATAATGGTAAACAAGTAAAATGAGTGAAAATAATCACAAGTGCTTAAAAAGTTATATTTCAGATTTCTTCCATCATGTATATTTTCCCAGTTAAAATCTCTTAAGATTCCTGAAATCTGACGTCAACATCGTTTCGCTAATATTTTGGAAGTATTTATGCTCTTAGCCCATTTTTAATTAGACCACGTCAGAAACAAGACAGCGATCATTATTTTAAAAGCGGGACTGAGAAATTGTTTTGAACGGCTTAAAATTTAAGTGTTCCTGGAAAATCATCTGTTGATGTTTTGTTTTGAAGTGGCTCCATGAAGGTAAATAGTTTGACTCAACTTTGTGATATCTTTAGAGGTATTTGACACATTATCAAACACAACAATGATGAGTCGATAGGTACAAACTGGAAAGCCAGTAGAAATTAAATAGTCAATGCTTAATTTCATATTAAAATTTCTAGATGGGTAGTTTTTAGTATAGTGACTTGTTAACCTGGATTTCTTTGACAATCATGGTCGGAATGCAAAACATCCTTCTGATTTTCTAACTGCAAAAACAAACCATGAATATTTGATTCAGTCTGCTTGTTAGTCTCAGGTAGATTTTATAACCTCTCTCGTCACGTGAATTTACATGCTCTGTCTGATTGAGTTGGTTAATCCTCCTGTATATCCTAACTTTATACTCTTACTTTACTTTATTACAAGTCTTCACCATTATTATTTAATTTGATAGTTTATACAAGCTGCCACTATCTACTTTCTTATATCAATATGGTGGTGTTGAGTTCCCACATTTAATGTCAGTCGTCGCGTGAAGTTGAACTTAAGTAAAGTCAGGTCATTATCTTGTTCACGCCTCTGCTACCGTTCTTACTTAGGTAGTATAGGTATAACCTACAGCTGGATTAGTTAAACCTCGTGTTGCCATCATCACTCTATTCTATATCGTCCCATAAGTGACATGACAGGAAACGTGGGAACTCACAATATCCAAGGAATACACAGCAGAATTCTATATAAAAGTAAAATCCTGCCGAACTGCCTGCCAAACGTGGTGTTTTCACTTCCACAAAACTATCACTTAAATAAGAAATGTAGTAAGTTATAAATATAGTAAGAATAGCGTGGGAAAAATTGTAGTAGGAATGCTAGTTTTAATCGTTTCTAGCAAGTGAATGAAATACGTCACTCGACGTGCGAAGTTACACGCTCCGGTAAAGTCGGTTAATCCTCTCATTCACGCCTCTACCGCCGCGCCGTGGAGAGGCACTCAACATTCATTTATTTATTAATGTGTGTTGGAAATAGACTGGATTTGAAAGCTAGTTGTAAATTTGTGTACATAATTGGAACTAGTTGGCTGATTGAATGATTAATTTGCGGTAACACTTATTGTTGTTGTTGTTACACGAACGACGACGGCACTAGGTGTAAATGAACATGTTTAATCAGTGGAACCACCGTTGATGGCACAAGGTATAATCGAAAATAGTCCAGAACTAATTAGACTCTTGACTTGCAAGTCCTAGGTTTTTATTTGTATGATGAATTAACATAAAGTTGATAAATATCAGCAAAACATTTGGGCCATAATTAATAAATTTTTAAATGTTTTGTCGGAATGTTTAAACATAGTTTTTATTAATTGCCTCTAAAATAGTAAAATAGTGGTCACTTCACTGCATAAACAATGTTAGCAGTTTAATTCCAAAATATCAGAACTCTTGTAAACCCGTAGAACTCAAAAACCTACTCGAAATTAAAATAAACTTTGTTAATTTTGGAGCGCTGCGCAAACACCTCGAGTCGAGGATAAATGAACGAACCAGAAGGCATGAAGCTTCATTTCCTGCCACATTACACACATTTGTTACCTTATAGCGCGTCTTAGTGGCAACATCTTCAGGAATATATTTGATACAATATCGGGGTAGGCAGAGCATCGACAACCTCATGATAAGGTGTTTTCGCCAAGTCTGCGTCAAATGAGGGTTATTTTAAGGAAAAATAAATAGTGTATTTTGTATAGTATTTGCCTAAATTGCACTACCTACTCTATAACCCTTGTCTCTCCCTACTAATTTCTACAGAATGAAATATATACAAATGAATGAACAAGAAGGCATGAGGCTTCATTTCCCACCACATTACGCACATTTGTTACCTTCATAGCGCGTTTTAGTGGCAACATCTTCCGGAATACATCCTTTTATCCGCAATGTTGTGATGACTACTTCCGTGTGAGGCATTTTTCTTGATGCTTAAGTAAATAGCCTTTACCTTATTTTGGGTTCTATTAGTATTTTTTTTTTTGTGTAGGATGTGGCTGCTAGTAAGTGTAGTATATATTCTATTGTTTTTAATTGGTACTTTACAGCTTAAAACTAATTGTATTTATTTGTATCAGTGTTTATGCATCATAGAACCTAACTAATGAACTTATTTATGATGTTATTGCCGGAAACGTTATTGTATGTTTATTTCATTATATTTGGAATATTTGTGTTAGCTATTTATTATTCAAAATAAAACCGTTGTTTCAAATCATCAGATTTAGTTATTTGAATTATTATGTCTAATTAGTGAATAACCACATTGTGTTAAGTATTTCATTATATATAATATTTATAACAGGAGCTTGGATAATTTAACAAAAAAAAACTACTTCGCAATAATTAAATCATACATGTATAAATCTTAAAGTTTTGAAAAGTTCTAAAACGATTTTCATTATCGAAGTATGTCTAGAAACCGCTTTAGCCAAGTACAAAAATTTTGCGCTTTAGACAAATATACTTTTGAGACTGCGAATTTGTGTTCAAATCAGAAAATTACTTATCGGTTTTCGTGTAACCTGCTCCGGCAGTTCGCTGCTATTATAAAAAAAACACACACTTAGGCCCGTATTTATAATCAGCTCTCAAGAGTGGCAGCGAGTTTGAGTTCGTATCAGAAATGTCATTCCAGTACAAAATTACCTGTCAAATCTGCACTCAATATTGCTCTCAATCTTGAAATCGCTTTATAAATACGAGCCTTAAACTCTCTTTCAGTTCACAGTCCAGCTGCATTATCCATAACTTCCGTGATGTCGTCACATAAACGTCTGCACTCTCCGCTGACCTACAAAATGAAATGAATTCCACTGGAACGGACACGAGGTCTCGAGATCTCGAGGTTTGTCGCATGTAAAACTGCAAATGAACATCTTGTTGGTTACTTTGAATGTAGGGCACAACATTTTATTTGAAATCTTCTTAGGTTTTTCTTTATTTATTCACGCTCCAATAAAAGAAAACATAGTGAAGGTATTAGGTAAGGTAATAGGTTTCGTTTCGGTAGGAGAGAATGACTTATTGTTCCTAAACAGTTGGCTCTATGATACGAGACTTTAAATTTAAAGGCTAGATAGATTTTTATTAGATAGGTAGATTGTAGATTTTACTTATTTTGAAAACGTCCTGCAGAAACTTTTATTTTGTACAATATTAAAAACAGTTCAACCATAACCATCTCTACAAAGCCGTAATAAACACGACTGCAACATAAATATTACTAGAAAAACATGACCTGTATTTCTTTGCAAGTTGACATTTAAAACTGCGACGTCGCGGTACATTGTGCTCGAGATATGAATATTGCAGCGGTTGTCCGCTACAGACGTACTCACTTTATTTTATTCTTGCTTCTTATTTATCTCGCGTTTTATGCTGCCCTGGTACTTTTACTGCATCTGTAGTCCAGTGGTGTGAGCCTTAGGCTCCTGATCCGAATGTCGTAGGGTCGATGCCTACGGGAAAATTCTGTTGTCTTAATGAATGTCTCCGTACGATTTTACCTAAATTAGCTAGGTATCTCCTGATTGTCTGTCAAGGAAGATGAGGTTCACTGCTTTGGAGGGCACGTTAAAGTCACACTAGACGTCTTATATTTGTTTATTAGTTTCAAAACTCTGACACCAGGAAGTACTTAAGTTATTCAATTTTTTTATTCACTATTAGTCAATAGATGATTATGTCTATCTGTCTATCTCTCGTGCCGGGTGTATTTGTCAGCAGCTGGTTATTGCGCTGTGATATTGCGATCCGGATGCAACCGGCTCGCTCCGGTCGACGGCGGCTTATTGCGCTCAACTACCGAACAAGCTGTAGGCTGGAGCTGACATTTACTCGGATGATAGCAGGTATGAAAAGCTCTCAAAAACTCTGAGACCAGGGTTCATCGGGTCGATCGACTCGAATCTAAGACGACAAGACAAGAGAGAGAGAGAGAGAGAGAGAGTGGGGCAGTAAGTGAGTGATCGTGAAGTTATAGACTACATATTTTTCTAGGATTTTGGGGATACGTCAAATGAGTATTTTTCCATCGATTTAGAAGCATTCTATTTTTACTAATACCAGATTGTTGCTAATAGACAAAGTTGTGTACAAAAATAATAGTGAGTATTTTATCTGTATGATACAAATTGAAACATATAACAAATATAAGTATTATGTTAAGTTTTTTTTTATATTTTGGTATCTGAAAGAATCCCAGCAACAAGATTAGACTTACTCTTGTCTCAATGTAAAAGCACTCATGTTTTTTGCTTACTTGTTGAAGGAAGAATTTATTTAGTAACAAAGTATTTTACACAAATTTCAAATAAATAACACCAAATGTATCAAAAATCTCTGTGATGTATGTAGGTATGTAATCGTCAAATTCAAATCATAAAGTTACAGGTAGGTAAAATACAGTGAAATGAATTTCGATAACTCCCGAACAAATATCAAATTCCTCATAATATTAAATTTGTTGGATGTTTGTTTGTACGAAATTATGATTATTTGTTCGTGTGTAGGCGTATACAGTAATTCTATGACTTTAAAAAAAAATATATACTCAAGAAGACAAAGCATGAAACATCTAGTATATTTGAATAATTATTACAGTATTTTTATCGATAATATTAATTTACGAATTTTAAATTAAATAAAGTAAACAAATAAATAAAACAGGGCCTCTAGGATCTGTTTATCTTTTTTTGTATTTACGATCAAAGGCTCAATTTTTATGACAAAATGTCGATATTTTTGGTATAAAATTTACTTAACAATGTTATACTGGTAATTATTTAAATCGTAGCATGTGCTACGAATACTACGTTGTAGTTATATGACTACAAAACACTGAGTCATATTCGTTAGTAGCATTTTATCGTAAAAATGAAATAATACCATAATATATCGGGTGTAAAGGACAGCTTAGCACAAACTGATAATGATAAGGGTTGCTTGGTCAACGAACTAAATATTTTTAGAATATTTTAAAATATAATGGCTTTCCCATACAAATTGTCTGATCGAAGTGATAATTTTTCTTGGGAAAGCCAAATTATTTTTTCATCTCCTAAAAGAATTTAATGGTAAAAGTTGTTTAGTTTTGTTAAGTGAGAAACCCCAATCAGTTAGCCTTAAGCTGTCCCTTACACCCACTAGGTATATTTACTGACTACATTAGAAGTTTGTGAGTGATGAGTGGAACAAGTGAAGGTCACAGAAACCGCCCATCATGCGGCCACCATTAAGGTAGCTCTTTCTATCCCTTTCTTTCATTGACTGCTGGCAAAGGAAAAAACATTTCACGCATTAACATTTTCACCCAAGCAGGTAATTGAATCTCAACCTTTCGGTGCGTGGTTCTTTTTTTCTGCGTGGAGAGCAGAATATCAAACGATGAAAAAATCAATACTAAAATGTGGATAGGTAGAAGATTTTTACGTTGAGTTATATCTAAAAATAAAATACTTTAGATACTTAAATAATTTACAGATCTTTTTTTCTTTATTCTAATTGCAATTTATTACCTTTTATGTAAGTACGAAATAAGGTTGAAGTAGCGAATGATAGTTCGAAATAAACGGACCTATTTCACGATATCTTAAGATATTAGTTAACCAATTATAACATTCAGCGTACCTCTAAAATAGTATTAATGAAGTTACTCTGTTTACTCTGTTCATCAAACTACGGACAGAGAATACTTACACAGGAACTATTATATTAATAGGAAAATCTAATCAACATTTTATTCTCAAGCACGATAAACTAAGAATGGGATAGCGTTATAAATAAAATCGTTACTTTAAACAATATTTTCTACTATAATAATACCAAACAACTTTCCCCAAACACAAAAATTTCAACTTAAAAAAAATGTGTGCCTTCTCAATACAAAGATGCTCTCTTTATCTGTAATTTTGTATGGACTGGACATTGGACAAGGCAAAATTTTATTTCAAGCTAAAATTTTTGTGCTTTGGGAAATTTGTTTGTTATAATTAGTATAAAACATGTGTTTTTTTTACACCGTGTATTGATAATTCAAGACAAGAACTGATGTTACAATACTCTTTGTTATCCATCACGCCAAGCTATTTATTTGTAAAGCACCTATTTATATTTAACAGTCCAGAAATGTTAACATCATTTTTAAATGAATCTTTAACGCAGCTTTTAAAATAAAATTTAATATTATGACGCATTGCGAGTGATTTCATAATGATGTTGACTCTATCTAACGATTTGTCACTTCAAATTTTGAAATAGTTACAAATTACATATTTTATGAGATGCTGTGATGTTTTCCACGTAATTTGATTTGCCAGTGGAAGCAGTACCTAAATATTTTCTAAAAAGCGGAAAACATTATTAAAAAGGGTTAAAATAATAGTGAGAAATAATATTTTATTATGACATTTAGTTAAAAAATATAATATGGTACCATTTTCGAGATGGCTCACATAAAAATAAAGACTGGTCAAATAAATTGGCAGACCACTTACTTAGCAGACGTCAACCAGAATATTATGTACCTTTCTAGTTCTAGACAAGCTTTTATTTATTTATTTATAAAACGAATTCGCTGTCTCACATTCCCAAGTTCAATTCTATTCAAGTGACTCTTGAACATTCGATAAACTAAAACCAATTCGCAGATGTAGAAAAACCAATTCTTTCAAGTGACAGTTAGACAAGACATCGAGATAACTAAACTAAATTGGAATAGCAAGTTATTATTTACTTTTAGTGGAATTGAAAGACTCGATAAACAAAAGTAATAGTTGAATGAAATGTGTAAATGTACTCAGCTCATAGTCATAGCGCCCAAATCTGGACAAATGAGATAAATATTAATCACTTTGAAACGATTATTTTAATGATCATAGTGAGGTTCCCGCCTTTGCAAGATAAGACTTGGGAAAAAAATGGGCTCTTCCATATAAAATTACTCCAGCCACTGACACTATTTGAATGGCTATGGGAAGGCAAATTGTTTTTCATATTTCGACCTTTGTTCCTTGGAGAAAGTTGTTCAGTTTCATGGGTAGTTTCACACCCGAAAGTTTTGTCACATATATTTTATCTCCCTTTACTTATAAGATAGCGTGACACAAAAAGTATATAAGTAGAAATTAGCAAAGTAGGTAAGCATAGATGACTTCTGTCCCTATACTGAGTTTGTCTTTTACCTCCCTGCCCTTCAAGCTATAAGCATTCAGTCTGTAAGTATAAAAACCGCAAAATAAAACCATAGTAGCAAAATCGGCTAGCTATTAATTTTGAACAAAAAGTTACTGAGCGCGCTTAAAAAAAATCTATATACAATGCCATAATAAAAGCGCTTCTATTGGTCAGTGTAGCTTACCACAAAGCATTGTATTACAAATGCTTGTCAAATCTACTGAAATTTTCATATTGTGAACTTCTTTTACTATTTTATCAGAGGTCGTAAAGCTGGCCTCTGCAAATATAATATTTTATTGTTTGCTGTAGAGAAAGCTGCCAAATCCAATAACGGGATTTCAATAAAAAGATCTGGGCAATAAAGAATGCTTTGCGAGAGATTTTACGTTTATTTATTCTTCGTCTAGCCTGTATTTTGACAACAAGCTCATTTTACTCTCTAAATAATATCATTGCTATCATTGAATTAGCATTGACTGACGATTATGAATATTTTTCAAAGATATTTATAAAACGATCTCAAGTTCGAAAGCAATATTAGAGGCCGTTTTGTACTAAAATGACATTTCGAATACAAACTCAAACTCGTTGTCAGTCTTGAAAGCTGATTATAAATACGGGCTTAAGACATTCAGATTTCGAACATAGGTATTCTTTGAATGATTTTGTTGCTTGATCAGCACTGTCAAAGTCCAGTTCTTAGTGAACTAAAATACTGATCCAAAAGCCTTTATTTTAGAGAAAGTAGGCCAGGCACTGAACAAAAATAATTTCATTAGAATAGCTTTTCTTTGAAGTAATGAAACAAATAAATGAAACGTTTTTACCGATTTCAATAAGATCTAAATAAGTAACTTCAAAGAGAAATTAGCAATGGTTACTTGTATCTAAGGAAAATTACCTGTAGTGTGGTTCACTGAAGTATTTTCATTTGTGTTATTTTAATAGGAGAAACCTTTACAAGACATCCATACTAAAATTACCGCAATTGTTTTACGAGTGTCGTATTTAGCTAGGGGATAGCTCCAAGAAATAGGCGAATGTAGTCGTAACATCAAGTACCTACGCTGCTTATATTAATTTAAACGCACTGATCTACTTACCAAACGTAGTGACTATGTTCATCTACCCCATTTCAATTATAGGTATAGACTGTTCTGGCTGATACTAAGTAGTCATTTAATAACAAACAAACTAAGCCAAAGTTTTTTTTTCATCTCTTCCTTCCTTCATCCTTTTCACACGAGCTAAATTAACACGAAACTTCACACGCTGAAAATTAAATTTGTCGACTCTTTCCGACAGCCACAGCCGGATATAAAAGTTGCCGCGTTAATTTCACTCGGAAAGTTCAGGTCATATTACTCGCGCGCAAAAAGTCACCGATTTCCGGCTGCAAGCAACGGGGGCACAGATTTAGAGTAGGGGTAGATACCACAGGTTCATTAAATGTAATATAGCGTGCAATTTTTAAGCAAGCTACGAAAACGTCACACAATCTTTATATACCTTTTTACACATAAACCCTGTGTTTTTTTTATATGTTTAACTAATATCAAAACTTTGTGGTATATACCTAGATTGGACAAGAAATTTGGATTTAATCAGTATTTTAATTTAACCATATGCAAATAATGATAATACCTACGTGTTCAACAAAATAGGGCGCGTCAAGTTAAATAGTAGGTACTCATGTTATGTTGCTCTTTAAACGCAAAGCACACGAACGGATTATGGTATCAAGTATTCTCTTAATCTGTGGATTTTGGATAGCTGTATGCTTTCCGGTCTACATTCAACAATCAAGCTTTTTGATTACTGATTTTTTATGATGTGAGTGTGAGTTTTATAGTTTTGGAAGTTGCGCAGCGTGATATTGTAATAATACCTATCTACCTACAAAAAAAAAGCTTAAAATTTCCTGCGCAATTCAACTCGACAATCTACGAGCGAGTTTTCAGAGCAAAATGGAGCCAGCAAGTGGCACGAGAGTAGATTCGATTAAGCAATATGTCGGGTAGCCGTGAGTTGGAGTCCGCATTACCGCAGATTGCCGCACCGCCGCCGGCCGCGGCAATCACTTTCACGTACAAAGTTCACAGTTAATGTTACGCTTTTGATTTTGTAGTACAGTGCCATCGACTTATCTGTTCAGGTGGCGATATTTGGAACTGAAATTTGGGTAAGTTACACTGACAGCAATTGAAGCGACGACGAGGTCATAATGAAAGAGCCATAATCAGGTATCTCGGTCTCACAATATATTGCTGTTATGACATCTAAAATGTTATAGTCAAATAAAAGTAGCAATGGATTTCGGAGATTATCAAAAGACCAGAAAAGAAGCTCAAGTTTGCATCATTTTCCACGTAGTTTATCTACGCCTAATGTTCAAACTTATTTCGCCGACCACTTCCTAACAACAACAAAGTCAAGACAAAGCCAAAAATAAATGAAGTAGGCGTCCGTAACCTAATTATTTAAAGAAGCCATCAAGTTTCCAAGAAATTAAGCCTCTTTGAAATTTTCTATTCTTATACGTCTTATTTTTTTATTTACTTTTTCTCTTCAAACTTGTTTTGTTTTGATAAAAAAAAACTCAAAAATAAAAGAAAAAATCTTTGTGTAGGCTTCAGAAGAAAATAAGTGTACTACCCAATAAAAGACCAAAACGATTTTGGTGCCTTTGTTATTTTAATATACCTAAATATTTGAATTATTAGCAACGGATACGAGGGTTAACAGTTTATTGTAATTATGGCTAAACCTGTCAACAACCTAAAATTGCCCTCAATATTTGTCAGACGTGGCGAAAAGGCTTCTAGGTGTTCTACGCTCTGCCTACCCAGTAAGGGATGGAGATGTGTCTTTATGTTATGTATAAGTTTTATCAAACTCTATAATAAATAGGTAATACGTCAAATATATTGTACCAGGCTGGCATAAATGTAAACAGTGGTATCGGGTGGTATGTTATGCAAATCAGAGCATGACGCGATACGCTACAGCGAGAGCTCGGGCGGCAAACATCAATCTTACTAACAATTTCATTAAGCCTGCCTCCGCTGTGTTTGCGTTCTAATAGTGGTATAGTCATGTGAGCCTAGTCATCATTTATGATAGGTTATTATTATTAGATAACTGAATATGTTTGCTACGCTGTTATTAAATGTTTAATGTCAGCATTGTTACATATGAGTAAGTGTGCCTCTATCAGAAATCACATCGGTTCAGTCTAAATAAGAATACTTACTTCAGTAGTCTTGCGTCCATTTGAACCTCATAAAAAAATCCATAAATGGAATGGAGATAGTACCTAACATGAAATAAACTTTTTCTTTTACAGAAACTTGCAAAACTTGTCTTGGCGTATAATACTTATTTGACCTGAAGTTGCTTTTTAAGTTATGTAGCTAGGAAATAACGTTTTCACGGCTGTAGGTATAGCTTTTTGTAGCATTATTGCTTTGTTCACATAACACAATAAAATAATAATATAAAGGCAACCCTTGGCAGGTGGCGTAGGTGTATTTACTGCTATATTTTGGCTTTCTCACATAGCAAGATAGTCGACTCTATTCATCATTTGTTGTGACGTCACATATTTTCCTCCGCCCACCTCGCGTCAGTCATCGCTCATACTATAATACCTCATATATTTAACATACAGATAAATACACTTCATGTAAATTAGGTGTGTCTAGTGGGAAGTCGTATTTGATAGCACTTAGATCAACGCGGCCTTTCCACCTGGGCGGAGCGGAAGGCCATCGTTGCTCTAAGTGATAGCATTATGACGTGTATCTAATATAGCTCGTGAAGCTCGTCAAGCGATCTAAATATTGAGATATGAACTAAGAATATGAAATATGAATTTGACAGGCCATTTTATACTGAACCGTCATTTCGTCATCTCAATCTTTTGACAAATAACAACATTTTTAGTGGGTATGCTGTGAAATTTCCGTATAAAGTTTAAAGTTATTATTAATTTAGGATGAAATCTAGCAACCGCGACTTGCTCCTGAAACGTCACTTACAAACTCGTTCAATTTCAAATCGTTGCTATATCTTAAAAAACATCTCACGGGTTTTACCACCAGCTTTTATACCCAAAACATGTTGGAACCAATTTCACCACATAATAGTAAGTTTGTGGCCTTGTCCGCTTAATTTATCGTCTGACTGAAGGCAGAGAACAAGGCTCGCTATGTATTAGGCGCGGAGATTGCGTCGTAATAATATTGATCGCACAATGAAGCACGCCCAAGGGAGTTTGATTATACCTCTTGGTATTTATTTTTTCCTGGTAATTAGGTTGATGTCATATGCCTATTTTAACCCATAATTGACCCGTGACCATGTCTAGTTGCTAATTAGTGAATCATTATTTAGTTTTTACACAGAGCGACTGCCATCTTACCTCCGCTACCCAGAAGAGAAACTAGACCCAATCCTAGCTTAGGTTTTGTACAACTCAAGCCGCCAAATGGCCTTCCAAAGCACGGAAACACACGAGTTACCACTACCAGTCGCCCATCTATATTATGGCCTAGCCACGACCGTACAAATCTTACCCGACAGTTTTTTTCACTGGATTACAAAAAAACTTTGTTCTTTTTATTTTATAAAGCCCTCCAGAAGATTTATTCGTAAAAACGTTCGCATTGTCGGTCGTCGAGTAGATCGCTTACGCCAAATAGAACTTCAATATTATCACGCACACGCGCGTTTATTCAATCAAGATGATATATTGACTTGGGAATTGATAGTAAACATCCATCTTACCTGCTTCTCAGAGGAGTACAACCATTATTTTGATAAAAAATATATGTTTCACTTCTTTTTTTTGCTAATAACTAACAATGGTATCCTCGAAGGAACAAAACAGACAGATATAATTATGCTCAGATGTTAAAAGCACTTATTTGGAGTAGTTGAAATTGTTTTAATCTAAACTTATAAAATCGTTTGTCCTTACTGACTGACTGACTGACTGACTGACTGACTGACTGACTGACTGACTGACTGACTGACTGATTCATCAACGCAGAGCCTAAACTACTAAAGCTAGAATCATTAAACTTAGAGAGCAAGTTCCTCTTATAACGTAACCTCCCACTAAGAAAGGATTTCCGGATTTTCCCTCCCTAAACGGGTAAAAAGGGGGGTTGATGTTTGTATGAAAGTCCGTCAATTTTGAAGGTAGGATCTTCAAATTTTGTATTTAGGCTAATGATTAAAAAATAATTTATACGTGTTTCAGCATTTTTGCATTTTTTACCCCTAAGAGGGTTAAATAGGGGATGGAAGTTTGTATTGAAATTCCGTCAATTTTAAAGGTAGGAACAGCGCGGGAACTCAATCCCACGGGAAAACTCTTAGCTGCGGGTGAAACCGCGGGGCGGAAAGCTAGTATTGTATATTTTTTCGAAGCTTACATCTGGCTGGACGAACCTTGTAACTCCATCTCTATAGGTATTGTATTGTATGTAACAATGATTTAAAATTGTTTCAAATGTTATTAACTTACTTATTAGACAGTGTTTTTACATTTTTAAATAAAATAACAAACGTAAAAAGCACTGTCTAATTTGGTTATTACTTTGTATTTTTTTTATAAAATTATTTGATAGCTCAGACGTTACAGCTGCGTCACTTTGTGTTCGATATCTGCTCAAGGTTTTTTGATTTCTCTTTATAGAAAAGCTTAAAGGAAATTATGATCCCTACCACAAAACGATGCACCGCAATGTATGCAAGAGGAAAATAATCTTTATTAAAAATGAATAGAACCAATCATCCACCCAACGAGTCTATTACAATCAGAGCCGGTAATGACGCAATCACTGCCTTCAAAAGAGCCGCTCGGGTCCGACCGGGTCCGCCTGAGATAGTCCGGGAGCTGCTGCATTGTCACTTGCCTCATCGGGTGCAGGATATCCGGGTGACAAATTCGGGAATTTAGAACGCTGTACTACCTTAAATTATCTGTAATTTCTAGTTTTATGTCGATGTTTTTGTTTTAACATTACCGTTTTTTTTTCTATCTGCTACGTACTTTTTTTAATTGGATAGAGTTCCGGTTTAATTTGTTTAAATTGTATACTCTAAAGTAGGAAGATTTTTTTTTTTATTTAATCTAAAAATCTCTACTTTTTTTTTAACTTGTAATTTTGATGTTTTAACTTATCACGGCTCTATCTCCCGGACTAAGATCAAAATTAATGATCGTGAACATAAAGCGAACCGACTAGACTGCTGATATGAAGGGTGACTAATTGTGTCGACCGTAGCGAAATATTTGCAGTATATCAAAGAGAAATAGTTTTCATGATTTTTTGATCGTTCAAACGTTGATATCATGTTTAAATCTCTCCTGTTTGATAGTTATGGTTTCTAAATTTACATATTTTATTTATAGTCTCGTTTATTTCTGTTTTTATTTAACTTAATAGCATCTACTAGTAAGAGTCACAAATATTCATGACGCTGCGATACGACCGAGAATTCGTCACTGTCTGTTTACACGTGGTCTGGTGATATATCCGGGCCTAAGGGACAGTTCACACCGGGAAGCGATGCGCCCCGATGTGGCGTGAAGCTGATGCATCTCGTTGTACTACATAAGTTACTGTCTGCACTGCGAGGAATTATCGAATTCTGTCATTGTCAGTATTATTTAATTTGCAGTTTTTTACTGCCTGGTTGCCTGAAAAATATTTCTGTTTTAGCAAAAATTCCTCCAATTTAACGACTTCTCTGTTAATTTCATTTTTTTGTGCAATAAATATATTTGTGTTGTATTCTATTTAATGAAATGTCTTTATACATAGTAAATAAAAAAATTAAATGTAGTATCATGCTCTTGAATAGCGCGTCGCATTGCGTCGTCGCTTCCCGGTGTGCATAGATCTCAAGTGCCGGGCTAAATATGTATGAGGAACTAGAGGGCTACACCTCTCCAGTTAATTGGCTGCGACAGCTGAAGAGGCTTTGCCATTCCACTAACTGGCTGCTGGTCTGTGGATGAATATTGTGTGTAAAACAATGCATGGAGATGGAGTTCATTTCTGTAGTTTTTTTATGTGTTGGTTTTGATTGTTACGACGATGTAGTGAATTCTTCCAAAAGCCTAATGATTCAAATAATTGGCCATCTGAAAGCTTTCGAATATAAACGAAACAAATAAAACTTACATTGTATTTATGAAGCGATCTCAAGATTGAAAGCAATTGTAAGTATGGATTCGACAGGTTATTTTGTACTGAAATGATATTTCTGATGGGAACTCAAACTCGCTATAAGTCTCAACAGCTGATTATTAATACGAGCCATAGTAAGCTGATTGGGATTGAACATTATCAGGAAAATATCCACAAAAAGTATAGCCCTTGCATCAACACATTAAAGAGTATGCAGGCAAGTCTGTGTTACAAGTTTGTTATTGTTAAAAATAATACAGCTCCTACGGAACCTATTTCAGCACCTTTTTAGGTCACAAGCGTTTCCTGAAAATGTTTCCTCGACAAGCAAAGAAAGGTCGGAAAATATCTGGCAGGTAGCTTGTTAGCCAAACACTTCACAAATAGAATACAATTGAAAATATTCCATTCTTTCTATTCACAAAAGGAATTTCAAAAGAAAAATAACTCGACTTAATGTTTCAAAGAGTCTCCACAGAATTTCGGTGGAAAAGAACCGGTCTTTAAAAATGTAGTCAACATTAAGAGTTATGAAAGAGAACGCAAAATATGAATTTGGAATCAGCTATTATAAATTGAAATGCCAGTAACGTGGGGTTAGAGGTGAGTTAGATATCACGAGTTAGAGGTGGACAGTTAATAGCTGCCTCGGTGGTCTAGTGATCTAAGCCGTTGGCTTTCTATTCGGCGGTCGTGGGCTCGATTCCCACGGAGGAACACATTTTCACTAATTAATTGGGATGATGTATGCTAAATCACCGCCACACTTATAAGTCATCTGTGGCTAAATTATCTGATTGTTTATCGAGAAAGACGATTCCGTGTTTTGGTTGTATTTTTTGATACACACACCCTCATTACCTGAGCTCATTACCAGCTCATATAGGTCCTCACTGAGGGGCAAGAGCCTACCCTGGAGACAGATTGGTCGACTTCACACACAACCTTTGCATTTCTTCGTAGATGTGTTCAGGTTTTCTCACGATGTTTTCTTTCACAGTAAAAGCATCGAATTGGAAATTCTGAAACCGAAATACCTACACATTGGTACGTGGTTGGATTCGAACCATGACCTCATGCACGGGACTAGATATATGTCAGTGTATTAAAACTATTTGGTTGAGGACCAGTATAAAACTCCTGTCCAGTAGCTTCAGAAATATACCATAGCAGCAGAGTTTGCTCTCTAGAGACGTAATTACCTGTCTGCTAATGGATCCGCTGTTGATGGGCCAGGTCCATCTCGTTGTTATGTTTCCTTATTAGTTATGTGAAAACGAATACAATAATATTTTATAGGTGTATATTAAAAATCACACTTATTTTATTAGAGTCGAATGCTTTTTCAAAGTCGCATATTTGGCATCAAATATTTTATTTTCCTATTTTATTTTTATAAGAGCTTATAGTAGCTTCTGAATTTCCAATATGTGCCAATAATACCGAAAATAATACCTTGAAATAGAGAGTAAATATTTAAGCAGCAAATACGCCCAATATTGTAATCTCCATAAATATTTTATAAGTACCTTCACTGACGCCTCTCGAGCCGATAGAAAAATTTAATGTTTTATTTATTTTTTCACCGTGCGCCCAAAATTGACCGAGGGACTTTTTAGTCTACTTTTCAGCCGTTATTGGAAATTCAAGAACGAATCCGACCAATTCTTAATTCATACTTCTAAACAAATTATCCAGTTTCCTTTCCTGCAAGTAAACAGCATTAATTTGAAAGATAAATAAATCCATTTCTTTCGAGTGGTCTCAGTTTATTTGGATAAGGAGGAGATAAGAGGGGGATTGGTGAAGGAAAGCGGGAGGGTTTTATAACGTGGAAGTAAATGGAACAGTAAAAAGTCTCGAAATCGGTCGGGATTGAAATAATTGACTATGGCCGATCGACAGGAAAAAGGCGCAGCCGTCTATCCTTGTAGAACACAAGCAACTTATGTCCGATTTTTCAATGAAATCCAAGAGATAATAAAAAGAAATACTACAAATAGTGACTATACGTGAAAAGTGACTATGCTTTCTATGCTGAAGGACCTGAGTTTGTTAGCGCCTTTGCGCGAAAGCAAAAACGAAAAAATTTGCTACGCTCTCAAATCTGCCTGACAAGCGTGATATACCGGGTGTAGGGGACAGAGTACCAGAAAATTATAATGAATTGCTCAGTCAATGAAACTGAATAATTTTTACCCGTAAATTCTGTAAGGTTTTTTTTTACTTTCCCTTTCAAGATGACCGCCTCGATCTAACAAATTGTATGGAAAAGCCAAAATATTTTTTTCATTTCCTAAAAGAATTTCCTGGTCAAAGTTGTTGAGTTTCATTGACTGAGCAGACCAACCCCTATCCGTTTCTGGTACGCTGTCCCTTACACCCTGTATAGATGTACTTTTTACAGACTGCGCCGTTTCCTAATACTGTGGTTTTTGCCTGCATTATGAGCGGCAAATAATAATCGAGTGGTAGTGACAGTGCGATTAAAGTACGGGACAACTGCCGCGCCGCCCGCCGCATGCTCGCCATTGCCCGCTTTAACAAATCAGAGAAAATTCCAGTTTTAAATGAAGCCGAATTTTACACAGGATTTTTCGCGTTTTTTGCATCGGTCGTGCGTAAAAAGCGCTGAATGTTATAATCAGTAGGAATTTAAACCGCTTTTGTGTAGTAGTTTGAGTCTTCGTTTCTTGATCAAAAAGTTTAACACAAATTAACTAAAGTATCTACGCTAACAATATGACGATACGGTTCTTAGTTTTGATATAAAAATAAAAATATAGGAACATAAAAGTTTGCGTTCAGTTTTATATTTCACCGTAGTTTTCAGATAATTCCACATTCGTGGCTTTTGATTTACTTGATGTTGCACAATTATTGGTACGTGGTAGAATTCGAACCACGACCTTCTGCACAGAAGGCAGCGGCCCTGTCCACTACAAGAATTAATTGTATACCTATTCACTTCAAAAATAAATAATTTTTATAATTTTTCCAATGCAGCAAATGTTTTTCTTTTTTTTTCGTTATTGTAGTAAGTTTATTGGTACGGAACCCTTCGTGCGCAAGTCCGAGTCGAACTAATTGTCGTTTTTTTTAAAATAAATAAATATCGCCTACCTGGCCATTATATTCATGTTTGTTTTTTCATTTGGCGAAGCTTTTGTGTTGTGCAACTTCAAATGCAGATTTTTCCCTTTGTTTAGTGGCTTAAAGAGTTAAATTAACGTTCTTTTAAATCCATACAGTTTTTATAGAGTTTTATATGTAAAAATCATGGTTTTCAATGGTTTTGATTACAGGTACACTTTTATTAATCCTGCGCTCCACATTTTAAGGTTGGTGAACTATTCAAATCCTTTGTTGGTGTTTTTTTACCTTTACTATGTTTTTTATTAACAGTCGAATTTGCAAGTAATCCAAGAAGTTATAGCTAAATCGTGGTTTAAACTTTAAAAATATACGATTGAAATACGGCTATCATGGTACATTTTCAAAACCTGTACAGAAACACAATGAATTTAATTTTGGGCTACAATTTTATTTCGGATCAAACTTTGAAATAAGTATTAACTTAAAATATATTTTGATTTCTTTTTTGTTAGTTTGGTAATAGCTCCTTTTAGCTAACATTATTTTCACTCGTTTGCTGCGCGCCACAAAGCATAGAGCCCATAAATATAACACTTAAAACATTATGGCCAGTTAAAGCACTCAGCAATGTTAAATTTTGGAGAAATTATGCGAAATGTACCTATCTATTTTCTGATTTGCTTCAGGATTTAGTAAGCTTATGTGTGTTTCATAATAATTTCACTGTCTAAAATGCGAAATTGTAGTGTAGAAAATAGTTATATTTTTCATTTCACACTTGAATTGTGAAAATTAAGGGACAGCTTCACGAAAACTTATAGGGATTAACGAAACTAAAAAACTATCACCAGGAAATTCTTTAATTTTCTTTTAAATAGCTGACTTACTTATACATACTCGTATGTAAAGAAAATTATAAAGTTAAACTGAATAGAATGCAAGAATATAAATTTTGTTTAAAATACTATTCATGAAAACTTGAATTTTCATATTGGTAATCCTATAAGCACAAAACCTTCTACTCGTACTAAAGCAGACGAAATGTGGTTGTTTACTGAAACCCGGCACCTGCATTACACAGCGTCAGCAGAAAAGCCTGATTTGAATAATGAACAACACTGCTCGGTCGAGGAAAAGCAAATACTAGAATTGCATCTAAAACACTAGATTCTTACCATATTAGCTATTAATGGCTAAACAAAGTTTCGTGAATTTTGAGGACTCCAGAGTCCAACTTAGAACTAATTAAAACAACAATTTGCCACAAAAAAAGACAGTATTATTTAGTATTTTTTGTGTAAAATGACCATGAAAAGCTTACCGCTAAAATTTTGACAACTGAAAAATAATAAATACGGAAATGCAAAATAATGAAGACAAAAGTGGCCAATACTTATAAAAAATGTAACATTTAAATCTAGAATGAAAAGCTGAAACAATGGCAGGCATTCAGGCGGAAGCCACGTCTTTTTCGCATGCGCGAATTTTCTTGCGTCAAAACTGGCGGCGCGTCTTGCGAAAAAAACAAACGTATGGGAATGTATGGGAGAGGCCACGTCTTTCGGAGAGAGGCCACGTGTTTCGGCGACCGGCGGTGAAAATTGCGAATGTCAAAAAAATCGCCCGTGCGTCTGCCAAACATCTGCCAAATCAGTACGGTTTTAGGGCTGCCACTTGTATAATTTTAGTTTTTTTTTTATCTCGTCACGGAAAACGGACGATTTTTTACTAACTTAATAATAGTTAGTAGATATGTTACGCACAATCCCCGAAATCGCTCATTTCGGCCATTGAGCGTTCTAAAACGATCATTGATGATCATTCCGCGGACTGGCAACAGGCCCGGACTGGCCATACGGGCAAATCGGGCAAATGCCCGATGGGCCGGATGCCCGATGGGCCGGTGTGGCCGATTGGTGGTCGACTTTTTTTTACTTTTTTAAAAATAATCGCAATACATTGATTAGAATAACGTCCTCTACCGTCAAGTCGAGAACCTAATTGAATTTATGTTATATCTGTCGCAGTGATCTGGTTAAATCTGCTATTTGATTGAATGACTAGCTCGTTCATTGAATGACTAGGCCAGTGGTCTTTAGCCTTTTTGACCCCACGGGCCAAATCACCTTAAAAATTTTTTTGGCGGGCCGCAATTTAATAAAAAAATATTTACCTACCAATAAAAATTATTGATAATTATTTAAGAATAATATTATAATATAACACAATACTTTTAAAATTTGAAGTTTTTACTTGTTACTAACAAATTTCGGGGGATGTGCGCGACGTAGTAGGGAGCCTGAGGGAGCCTATCGAGTCAACTTACTTGTGCGCGTATTATTATTTCCACCCGAGTTAAATGAGTTTTCCCGTGGAAATGAAGGTTTTTCCGCGGTGAAAAGTAGCTTATGGCCTATTCCAGAACCTAATCAATATGTGTGCCAAGATAAGACCCAAGTTTTATTTTTAATTTTAAGAATTAAAATGAATACAAATAAAATTAGTCAGTTAAAAGCCGCCTGGCAGGAAGGGCCGCAAGCAAAGGGCCGCATGTGGCCCGCGGGCCGCGGGTTGAAGACCCCTGCACTAGGCCGTTCGTTGATTGAACAAGCGTCACTCAACGTCCAACTAGTTAGCTGATTGAAACATAGCCCTTTGAACAGGGCGGACGTAAAATCAGTCGGGTGATTCTAACCTAACCTAACCAAAATCGCTCGCGTTTTATAAAATTTCGTGGTTTTTTTGCGTGTTTTGGAACGGTCGCCGGCTGCTGCCGCAGCACGCTCGCTGCGCTCGCTCGGCTCCCTCCGTGTTGTTGACACTAGCAACCTAACAACAACCTACTGACCTGAAAACCTTTCTGGATGATGAGGTTTTTTCTGATTTTTTGCGGGGTGCTGCGCCCCCCGAACCCCCGCTTTTGGGGGGGCTACGCCCCCCCGTCCCCCCGCTTCGAGCCGCGCCTTAGAAGTCGGCTATATCCCATTCAACGATTCGCTAAATGACGTTCAGTCGTTGAATGTAACGTTCAACGACTTGACGAGTTGTCCTTTAGTGATTTAATTAAATGCCGTCATTCAATTAACGAGCTAGTCATTCAATCAAATTGCTTATTCAACTAGATCACTGCGACATATTTAAAGACATTCTGTATTATGTTTAATTTAGTACCTATCAGCATTGCACCCGTGCGAAGCCGGGGCGGGTCGCTAGTTGATAATATATCATAAAAAATTGACATTAGTAGTTTTCCTTACTCTTGATATAAGAGTGGAGGGCCGACCGGCTCTAAAATGCCCGGGCCGGTTTCGGGTCCCAGTCCGGGCCTGACTGGCAAACAAGAAACAGCCAATTGCCGAATTCGGGGTTTGGCAGGTATGTAAAACGACCAATCCGCGGAGTGGTATTGACAAAATGCCAGACCCCGAACTACATAAAAAAAAAACGATGTCATGGGACGTCGAGTCAACATGGGTCATGTCTGCGGGGATGAGTTGTCAGTGCGGGGTTAAGTTATCAGTGCGGGATGAGTTATCAGAACGGGGATGAGTTGTCAGTGTGGGATAAATTGTCAGCGCGGGATGAGTTGTCAGTGGGGGATGAGTTGTCAGTGTGGGATGAGTTGTCAGTGTGGGGATGAGTTGTCAGTGTGGGGATGAGTTGTCAGTACGGGGATGAGTTGTCAGTGCGGGGATGGGTTGTCAGTGCAGGGATGAGTTGTCAGAGAGGGAATGATTTGTCAGCGCGGGGATGAGTTGTCAGTGGGGGATGAGTTGTCAGTGTGGGATGAGTTGTCAGTGTGGGGATGAGTTGTCAGTGTGGGGATGAGTTGTCAGTACGGGGATGAGTTGTCAGTGCGGGGATGGGTTGTCAGTGCAGGGATGAGTTGTCAGTGCAGGGATGAGTTGTCAGTGTGGGATGAGTTGTCAGTGCATGGATGAGTTGTCAGTGCGGGATGAGTTGTCAGTGGGGGACGAGTTGTCAGTGTAGGATGAGTTGTTAGTGCGGGGATAAGTTGTCAGTGTCAGACAATGATGCGCTGACAATTTATCCCGCACCGACAACTTATCGCGCTCTGACAACTCATCCCCGCCCAGACAACTCATCCCACACTGACAACTCACCCCGCACTGACAACTCACCCCGCACCGCACTGATAACTCTTCCCAGCACTGACAACTCATCTCCGCCGACACGATCCATGTTGACCCGACGACCCATGACAGCGTTTTTTTTATTTAGTTCGGTATCTGGCATTTCTTCTATGCCATTTCGCGGTGTGGTTGAATCAAAAACTGCTCACTTCGCGGGCTGGCATTTCATCAGTACCACTCCGCGGATTGGTCGTTTTACATACCTGCCAAACCCCGAATTCAGCAATTGGCTTTTACGTGTTTGCCAGTCCGCGAATGCTTGCTTCAAAACGTCTGTTGTAAGATTTTTCCCTATAGAGCAATGGCAGCAATTCGTGGTTAAATAATAAGTCTAAACCTGTCACTTTCTATCATGAGGGAAGAGTACGGGATGGCAATAATTCTAGTTGAGATCTTAATCTCATTTGATACCCCTGCCAATTGTCTGTATCAGGTTTTTTGTTTACTTTTATTAGGATGTTATTTGTGTGCAATAATAAATGATTAAATATATATATTTTTAATCCGACTTTTGCACCGTGATACTCAGAATAAAACCTCCTTGTACTGGGTAGTTCTCCTGATTGACGGAAATTTCTATCAATGTTCCGCGATAAAAACATTAGAATAGTTTTACAGCTACAAGCTTTTTAATGTGAATAGTAGGTATATAGCTTTTTGGATGTGGGTCACTTAGTATATTTTTTTTAAATGTTAAGTTTTTATGTAATAAATAGTTAAAAATTTCCGTCATATAATTTCAGTTGGAGAACTACTACGCTGTGATGATTGCAAAAAATTTTCACCTGGCAGCCCTAACATGTTTTGACCATGAGTCCGTGCCAAATAACTTTGCGCGTGAAGAAAAATGGAACTAATTTTTCCAGTCTCCAAAGTGTCATGTTGTAAAGACACTAGCGCCATACATAACCGCAAAGTTATCTGGCACGGACATGGACAATATGTTAACAGGACTGAGGTCCGGCAACAAGAAAATGTGCCGTACGAGATAGCTAGATGTGAACTCTCTGTCCCTTTTGAATAAAGGAGACCGTTCCAAAAGTTCCAAAACCGTATACCGGGGTAATATCCTATGGTGCACTGCACTTATTACTGTAATTCTGCTAGCAGTGGACCACCAATCAGACGTCAGCAAAACAGCAGTAACAAAAAATTTTATTTGAAGATTTTCGCGCTTTGGACACATTATAACTCAAACACATACGTGCTTTGATACCCCTGTTAAACAGTTATAATGGCCCCGATTCGTAACCATCCCGACTTAACTAAATCTCAACTAAAATTATTGCCATCCGGTTCTGTTCTCTCATGGTAGAAAATGACAGGTATGGACTTATATTAGTTAAGTCGCGTATTTTGCAACCATGAATTGCTACCAATGTTGAACTTGAGTTATCGCCTAAATTAAAAAATAATACTGAAACTCTCGAATTCCTTAGCTGGTTTTTAAAGTATATACCTACCCGGGAGGAGATGCGGCTGGCACATTCAATGTTTGTTTGTTTGTTTGTTTAAAACCGTATACTGGGGTAATATCGTAAGATGCACTGCACTTATTATCGTTATTAGGTAATTAAAATTTATTTTTCTGGTATATTTCAAATTCTGCTAGCGGTGTGTTATTGCATGCAAGTCCGTTTTCTTGATTGACATTTAAGTCCAAAAATAAACGAATTTTAATTTGATGCTGCTCAAGCTTATTTAAAAGCTCATCTGCGGCGATATATAGCGGGAGTCGGCGATATCTAAAATAGGAAAGAGTAAAGTTTAAGAAAGAGATAGTAGGAAGATTGATAATCAAAAATGTTGACTAAACAATATTTTGTTTTATTTGTTACTGAGCCTTAGCCATACGGTTACGGAACAGTCTCCCCTAGTTGCTTTTATTTATTTTTATGTACGATATTAGCTTTTAATTATGTTTTTTACTTATGAAATGAACGATTACAAAGGGACAAAGAAATCACGTATCTCGTTCGATACGAGTTCTATCTCACTCGACTCGTTTTTTATATGATAGCTCTGGCAGACCATATTCAATATTAAATACAAGTTCATAGGGCGCTACCTACAACCTATGAACTTGTATTAGAATGTCAATTTTTTATACCTAGTGCTCAGTCCTGTTATTAGCAATAAGTCCATGGTTTTGACATGGCATATATTAGACATATATTGACATTACGTGACATGTTTACATAAATTCGCGCATTTGGTCGCGGCTTCTTAGTACAGGAGTCAACCTAGCGATAAATGATGACCATCGAAACAGATGAAACGTATGCATGGAGTGTGGCAAACCTCAATGAAAACTTATCAAACGTCTACCAATCGAGATATAATCGAAATAAAAAAGTATATAGTTCGTAAATAATATCTCCTTCATTTTGTATGTGTTCCAATTATGTACATCAAAAAGTTAAATTGGTAATCTACTGGATTACAAACAATATATAGGTATTGTTTTGCTATACAGGCATCATTAATTCAAAATGGTATCATTTATTTAATATTATCAAAACTTTAGACAAGTGTATCGGCATCATGCTCTTGGTCTATATTGGTCATGGCCTGTCAATTTAGACGCCGCCGCAGAAACAGACGCCAAAACAGACGCAAAAGTTGCCGCAGAATCAGACGCGCAAAGACGTGGCTTCCCTGTTAAAGCTGCATCGGTTCGGATTAATGAAAATGTTCTTAAAAATGTGCGTTTTAACTTGCGGTTGCGGTCTACTGCTGCTTTTGTTCGACATATTGTGTCTCTGGTTTAGTGAAAATAGAAGAATGTATAGTTAGGGACGGCTCGCAAGAGTTGAGTTTAGATAAGACCGATAATGAAATGTGAAACTCAGCAAACTCGATTCCGTTTCATTTTTTTTTCCCTAACACTGTCATTTTTACTTTAAAAAAATTATGTGGAAAGTCTAGTGAATTTTATATCATCTCTAACAATTTTATTCAAAACATAAACATAACCAACAGTGTTATACAATTTAAAGCATTGTTTACGCGGAACTAGTAAAAAATACACATTATTCTCGTAAATTCACAACAGAAATTGCAGCTTCATTTAACACTGGAATTCCCTCTGATTGGTTAGAGCGAGCACGCTGCGCAGTTGTCCTGTACTTTAATCGCACTGTCACTAGCACTCGACTCGAATAAGTATTATTCGCTGCTTTTTGCCTGGCGAATAACTATTTATTGGAAGAAAAAGGAAAAGTCTAGCGTTTTGAAATAGACAATCGGATAGTTTTAGCTCGTCAAACGATAATGCGAACCCAATTATCTTTAAATATGTTGTGAAATATTCGAAGATTTGCGTGCTGAAGTTTCCAAACTTTACACAGGTGTGTTGCTATCCTAATAATTGCCATGACTTATATTAACTGACTTTTAAATTCATACTGTAACCGAACCTCCCCCACCCTCACTATCCTTTTCAACTCCTTCTTGTCTAAATAAACGGAGATCACACCAAAGAAAAAAAAGGTTTATTTTTTATAGCTTTTAAGTTATTGTTATTCTCAAGGGGAATAAAAAATGAAAATTAATATTTTATCAGAAGCTGAGTTTGAGTCCGTTCTTGAATTTTCAATGACTGTAAAAAAACGATCGTTGAAAATATAACTCTGATATTTATGGTTTTTGTAACGACCACTATTTTTTTATTATTATAAATGGGTTTGCTCTTGACTCCAGTCTAGGTCGGTAGCGACTGAGACGGACTATTAAAGACATCGACCGCGGGACCAATGGCTTAACATTCCCTCCGAAGCACGGAATCCTTTTTCTATTCGGACAATCGGGTGATTCAGCCTGCAATGTCCTAACCAAACTGAGGAAAATCTCACAAAGTGATAATTAACAAATATCAACTTTAAGTTCCCCCCCTGGGAATCGAACCCAGGACCTGCGGATTGGGAGCCTATGGCTCAGTCCACTAGACCATGGAGGCAGACAGACAGACACAAAGGCAGTAGAGAGGTAGGTAGTTGAAGTTATGAAAGACAAGAGCAGGAATCCATAAATACCTCGCTTCGGTTGATTGGATGTAACAGTTGAAGAGCTAGACAGCTGTTGAACCATTCTAACTCAGCTAACTAACTGGCGGCAAATCTGAAAAGTTTGTCTTGTATCGTGAAAGTTTATTTTCAGCAAGAATAATATACGACACTGTCATGTTACCTTCAGTGCTATGTTGGAATGGCTTTCAATTAATATTTTTGTCTAAATTAACCCCGTCACATTTTTCTTTGAAAGTCAAAAAGAAAAAAAAACTGTGGCCAATGAGAAACGTAATAGAAAATATTGTTCCATCTTTCCAACCTCCTACAAAAAAATAAAATAAGAATCTCTCTCAACTAAAATAAGAAACTCCATATAATTTGTGGCCGAAAAGAGCCGCTGCTGTTTAAATATGTAGACAGGCATAATGAGTTCTGAACGCGAAAAATGAATTCGGAATCAGCTATTATAAATGGAAATGTCTGAGTGATGCGGGGTTATGAAGAAAGAGGAGGTGGACTATAAATATTGCAAAGTCCATTCACCTTCTTGTCTATAGTAGTCAGAACCTTGGGTTGACGATTCAGAGGACGTGGGTTCGATTTTCAACAGCGAAAAACTTGAAATTTTAACTCATCATTTTGTGAGATTTTCTTCAGTTTGGTTAGGACAATGCAGGCTAAATAATCTGATTGTCTTTCAGTAAAAAAGATTCTGTGCTTCAGAGGGTATGTTATGTCGCCAGTTCCAGTAGCTGTCTTTGATAGTGGTCGTTACATAAAACATGTCTGTTGCCTATTAACTGTGCTAAAACCTTGAATCTAGGGTTTATCGTGTCGTGGGCAAAACAACCCACACAAAAGTAGAAAATGTAGGTCCGGTAGCTCCACCAATGAGCACCACCAAGACTAATGCATCTGCTGTTGATGGGATAGTACTAGTTTTATGTTTCCTAGTTCGGCTACGGACCTAGTACATTTTGAACTTTTAAAAATATCAATTCTTTGATATCAATTCGTTGCTTTTATTCTCATCATACAATATTATTGGTTTTTTTAATAGCTCATTAAGTACGGGATATTAACATTTTAAAGACTGCCCCTATTCCAAAGATTACTATTTTTAGAATGCCTATAATTTAATCATAATTCAAAAAAAAAAAACATTTTACTCCGAAACCAAATCTTTACAAATTATTCAATCTTATTTTACGTTCATTCTTCAAAAAATACGAGCAATGTTGAATAGGTACTTTTTATGTAAAACGATAATCCTACTTTTGTATTATAAATGCCCAAGTTTGGATGTTTGTTACTCAATCACTCTTCAACTACTTACTAAACGGATCAGGACAAAACTTGACACACATATAGGTTAGGTCTTGAAATAGGACATAGGCTACTTTTCATCGCGGAAAAACCTTCATATCCATGGGAAAACTCATTTAACGCGGATGACAACGCGAGCGAATAGCTAACTAGTATAAAAAAAAAACTTTGCTATTCAATTGAAATCTATTAGATAACCTTTTCTATAGATTTCAAATACTTGAATCATCAATCATAGAGGCTCGGCGGTAAAGGTACTTCAAATATTTCATCACGAAATTATTGGTCACCCTTCAAATCCGCAATATCACTGATTCACTTTATGCGCACCGCACCATCGTTAATAATGTTCCAATTACGTATTTTGCGATCGATAGAATCGGTGCTTTTCCTCCGTTCCAAGTATCCCTTCCAGTCCAGCCCTACCAGGGGATACTTGGAAAAAATACCACATCCATCCCTTCCAGTAGGGACAACTCTTGAGGACAGTGATTTTGACATTCATTAGTTCATTGATTAGTGTACAGCTAATACTCACCGCCTGAGCTGGTATACATGTTTTACTTTAATTGATCAAGTGTTTAATACCGTTCATTAGGACAGTTCATACATAGTTCAAACTTGAAAGGCAACTTAATGAATAGTTTACACGGTTCAACTTATGAATTGTACCACACTTAAAAAAAGTAAACTAGCCATAAGGTGAAATGTTTAATGTTTGTAATTTTGCAGTGCTCTAGAGGAAGATAAGAACAGTTGCGAAGTGGGAATACCCCAGGGGGTTATTGCACTATAATCAATTATAGAGAAAATAAGTCTTTGGTTAATCATTATTAAAAGTATTGGTTAAGAATACTTGATAAGATTTTATCCCATCACATGTAAATAACAGTCTGCAGTCTGACTGTGTGATCCATAACTTTTCCTTTTAGAACGGTGCCAAGGGGATCGATTCGAATAGAACGTCCCTTTTACCTCGGCTTTACTTATTATCATAAACTTTCCGTGGTTTATTGTAATGGCGACAACCTACAGGATGGTTGACCCAAATCATTCGAGAGTGGGATTAAACCCAAACGTTGACAAGGGAATCGAACCCCTTACCTTCCGGGGTAAAGCCGTTGTCATAGAGTTGTCGTAGTATTGTAGTGGTGACAAGATGCAATATGTTTCAACCCTAATCATTTTGGAGGATTATTTGAGATTCAAAATGGACACGGATTTGAATGTTTGGATATTCTGCATGCAATTTCCTTTGAATGGGTAATTATGGCTCAGACAAATGTCAACTAGTGTATAGTATTGATTTCCTTCAGAATTGGCCATACATATGCCAAAAATATGGTGTAGGTATAGAAATAATGTAATAAAAAAGCGAACAAATCATAAACCTAGAAAATGAGAAATTGTCACTTGCTTAAATTTTGTACTCAGCAATCGGCATGTCAAGCGTGGTAAATCAATCATCTTACAATAATGTTTTTTTTTACCTACTTGTAGTCCTTTTAATATTATATAAATGCGAAAGATTGGATGTTTGAAAGTTTGAATATTTTGAATGTTTGGATATTTGTTACTGAATCACGCTTCATCGGTCAAACCTTCATTTTTACGGAAAAATCGGAAAGCTAGTTCATAATAGTTACTCCGGTTTGAAATCCACTAAGTAAAAGCCATGTATCACGGGCCAACTGATCAAAGAATATTGACAGTTGTCAATATTCTATAACGCGCAACACGCATCAGTAAATTTGGGATTCCATTTTGACATTTGAATATTTTATTAACATGATGAACATCAATAGAAACTATAATCTTGCTTAACTGGAAAGAAAAAACAACATAATGGCATACTAATATTTTTAGATACCTAGGACTGTGCTGCAAAAAATCATTTTTCCTTCTCCCCTTGAAAATCCAATCCACGATCTCTGGATTGAGCTTAGGACTCAGAATACTTCACCACAGAGGCAGTTATCAGCGTAGGTAGTAACCAAACTTGAAACATTTACCGCGCAAACTAATTCTATTCGAACAAACTAAGCGATAACACACGTTAATACGGAACCTTTGATGCTATCTGATATGTGGAATCGACTTAATCAAACTTTGATACTGCTAACCTTTACAAACTTGCTAATATCCCGTATTTAGTCGTGTTAGAGTTTATTTGCAGAAGCTGGGAGTTCTAAATCATACTTATTGGAGGTAGGAGTGTCTCAGACAGAAAGTTCTGGAAGTCTTAATCCGTGCTAATTATTACTAAGCACTTTGATAGCAACAAAAGTTAAAGTGTAATGTTCCTAATGATTTGGCCAAATAAATTATTCTCTTATAGCGTGAAAGGCTCTATGGTCTTTCTGAATGTCGAAGAACACAAGACTCATGGGTTCGTTGTTTTTTGACAACTGTTTCGTCGTCATTCGATTCTTCAGATGCGGAAGTGTCCGCATGACAGTTGGTTTGCAAGTGCCTTGCTCCTGTGAGCTTAGCTTGTTTGTTATACAAACTTTGTATTCTCTTGCTGTACTGTATTCTCTTCCTTGGAATAAATCATAACGTCGTTATGTAGAGATTCTATCGACTCTGTCTCTGAGTGGTGGAGTTTTGGTCCCCAAGAATGTAAATTTAATTTGCCTCGATAAGAAAAAATACATACACGTTTCAAGCTGGCATTTAAGTCTACTATTGATAATCTAACGCTTGCTGGCTCCTATTATCTATAGCATTTTATGTACTATATTGAGTTAGTACCTCTCAAACTTTTGTGTTCCCTCCAGAGTACGTGACTACTACCTTTAATTTTCACAAACATAATTAGGATCTATGTGGAACATTCCTTGTAATTCAGTCATAGGTATGCCAAACCCCGACATATTATTTTAAGACTAATTAAGTTGAGGTCTTTCTGATTGCAGTTCTTTTGTCCCTTTCTAAGGAAATGTACGCGTGCTTTGAATGCGTGTTTCTCGGTGTACCCGATAAACTAAGTTGGTGATGGCAATCCTAGATGTTTGAAATCATAATTTACTAAATCAATAATATTTGACTATCTAAAATAAGACATGTTTGTACTGATTTTTTTGTACGTAGCACTAACTAGCATTTTTCGATTTTTTATGAACACTACAAAAATCTATCAATAAAAAAGGTCAACAACTCTAAGTTGATCAAAGTTTGTCAAGCTCAGTCGTAAACGTAAGTTGGGACAGTTCCACAAAGTAAGGCGGTCCATTGCCGTGGCTTGTGGTGACGCGGTGAGACTGCCTCGACCCTTCCCCCCCCCCCCAATCCTACCCCCCCCCCGCTACCCACAAGCCTGATTCAATTAGTAAACAATAAAGTGGTCTTACTGTATATGTTTGTTTATGTAACGGCTATTTTAGGATCGTAAAATTTTGTCTTATATTGTGAGAAGGGTTTTGTATTAGTAAACGAATTTTCTGAAGTTTAAGATAAAACAAAGATTCGATAGAGGAATCTTGTCATGTAGTTTGGTTTTTGGATTTAAATAATGTACCCAATGAATCCTTTTGTCAGTTTTAATAAGAAATGTAGGAAAGTTTCCGTCTTATGCCTAGTTGCCTGGAAGAAATTGCTACCTTAGCGATAAGGCTGTCCATTGTACAATGTTTCTTTTCATTTGTTTTATTTGTTACGTTTTTGATGTGAAAATAGAATAATATTTTGTATCTTATAAATGCAACTAAATAAAAAAATGTGGATCTGTCCGTAGCACTGCTACGCCGTAGCACAGATTACTTATGACCACGGCGGGCCGTAGGCAATAGCTACGATACTTCTACTGCTTCGCCGTAGGCAACTGCCACGAGTTCCTCTTTCACAGTTTTCGTAGCACTACAAATACGTCCTGCAAGCCAGATCTTTTGTGACCTCGATTCCAGTATTAAGGGAGGGTATATTCCATTATCAGTCTAGTTCTAGTGGCCTCAATTGGTCGTGTGCGTAACTCAGATCCGCAATCTTCTTGGGCTCAATACAGGTACAGGGTAACAGGTGATCTTGTTTACTATTAGGTACTTTTCTATTCTATTCTGTTAAGTCTCATAAATCACATGGAAAGGAAAAGGAGTTTCTATACCTCTATTTGTTATACCGGGTGTAAGGAACAGCTGTACACAAACTGCTAGGGGTTGCTCAGTCAAAAAAAACTGAACATTTTTCATTAATTCAATCACGAAATGGAAAAAAATTGCTTTCTCATACAAATTGACTGATAAAGGTGGTATTTTTGCATGGGGAGTGCAAAAAAAGTACCGAGAACGGAAACCACACCCTACCCTAGATTAGGCTTTTGCCAGATGCTATCAAAGTTTTCAAGCCGCCAAATGGTCTCTGACACGGCTCAACATACCTTCCAAAGCTCTAAAACGCTCGTGGATATTCCTCTACCGGTCACCCATCCATGGCCTGGCCACGGCGATGGTTGCTTTACGTCCATTAATGGGATGAATAAGCACTAACCATTTGACCAATAGTACGGGAGGCCAATAGGGGATTTCGGGATTTGCTCGAGCGCGTCAGATTAAGTTATGGGATATTACTTGTGTCCTGATGAGTATCTTTACTACATTAAAAATATAACTCTCTACATAGAAGCGGGCGTATAGTGCATCCGATAAAAAAAGATTAAAGAAATTAGTATAATGATAAACTGACTGGCAACGCACAGCACAAACCGCTGGACCTCTATGACGTTCGAGTAAATAAGGCCCGTATTTATAATCAGCTCTCAAGAGTGACAGCTAGTTTGAGTTCGTATCAGAAATATCATTTCAGTACAAAACGGGCTGTCAAATCCGTATTTAATATTGCTCTCAATCTTGAGATCGCTTTATAAATACGAGCCTAAAAATTAGCATCACGGCGGGACGTACTGCAGAAAGCGCTCTGTTTTTTCTCTCATCATCTTTTTTTTTGTTAAAGTTCAATCCATTTTAATATTTCCCGAGCTACAAACTATCTTAAACACATGATAAGCTAAACTCGTACGGAATACGCTGCCAATTCAAAAGTTTGTTAATTGCAATAGTTTTAGCGGAGCAGTATATTGGGAATGTGTATATTAAACGCAGAATATGATGAACATGAATAAAAGCTTAACGGAACAAATTCCACATTTTCTGGATATGAAAAAAAGGTTGACTTTCCTTAAAAAATGATAACCTTGAGCAGATAATTTGTATGGGAAATCTATTTTTTTTTCATTTCCTGTAAAAATATCCTGGTGGAAGTTGTTCAGTTTCGTTGAGCTGAGTAACTCCTAGCAGTTTGCGTACAGCTGTCCCTTACACCTTACACTCGGTATAACAAATAGAAGAATAGAAATAATGTACCGTAACATAACCTAAATACCTACGGGTAAAATTCCGGAGAACTACCTTCGTGATAATAAGGTGCGAACAACTTTACTAAACCTCTTATAGACGCGATTATTTTTGCGGCTTTTCTTCTTAACACTCTTATCTGGACTTCAGATAAAATACAACTAATATTTTTTCTCACTTTATCTGGACGTGGATGAAATAGTAAGTTAGGTATACTACTTCTAGCGAACAGATCTGCAATAAAATTTATAATCAAATTTCTGTATTATGTCCTATTTGCAGTATGCAAATTATTACTTTAAAAGTTTGCACGAATATAATGTTTCATGTTAAAATTGCTGGACCCAAAAGTGGATTAAAAAATAACAAAAATACCGTTATAAATATTTGCATTGTCAACCGGCTGGTTTACTCCTGCTCATTGAAAAAAAAATAAGTACCTATCTATCTCAACACCATCTACCCACAGGCAATGTCGATCCTCACGCCTGTTATCTCGGCGTCCGCTGCGCAATCGTCCGGACAAATCGGATCCCGTCGACACCACTTGTATAATCCCCCCCCCCTCCCCCCTTCCCCCACTCAGTTCAACCCTCTGAATCTACAATTCGGGAAATATCTTGTTTTTAGTCAAATGTTTTTGGGGCAAAGCAATTTGCTCATCTCTTTTCCATCTTGATTCAATGGGCGCTTTTCCACTAGACGGCACGTCAACGGCAACGGCGACGGCACGGCGAGATCACGTGACAATATCTATGGGAATCGATGACATGCCGTGACGGTGCCGTGCCGTCAAGTGGAAAAGCGTGTCATATAATTTCATTGATTTTCATATATTATCTCACCTACGATATCGTCGACGGTACCGTGCCGTCGCCGTTGCCGTTGACGTGCTGTCTAGTGGAAAAGCGCCCAATGCGAAGTGTTGTCCATCAAGCACATTATAACATTTTATAATGGTTTAATACAATTTCGTAGCCCAAGGCTGTAGCTAAGATGCAGAATTTTTTTGATTCATGACTAATTTAGTTTTTTTACACGATTTTAGTTTTTCCCAAATCCTCACACAGTATAACTTTACTGTGCTTGTACACATACACAATGTAAGTAACATAGCTCGGAGGCAGAAATATTCAATGTCCGACATCCAAACGGATGCTAGTTTGGCTTGTCGACGTTATACACTCATGGACATTGGACATTGTAGGTAGGTGTAGGATTATTGAGCCCTACACCAAAATGCCTCAATACTTGGTGTTCCCCTGGTAAGAATATTTCTTTTACATAGTAAAAAACATTAATATACACGTCGTTCTTAAATATGTCTTAAAAATATTAATAACAAAAAAATTAAATGTAATGGCCATTTTATCTTAAAAATTCTTCAGTAAAAAACTATAGGTAGGTAGCAATTATTTAAAATGTTACTTAACGAGTGAACTTTCAGAAGCGCACCCTTTGTTCCTTAGCTTTTACCCAAATTGCAGTCAAGCTCGCCACCGCTCATACAAAATTGCGTTTCTGCTGCTAAAACTATTTTACCAAATTCAATTCGTTGCTCAAAAGTTCAAAAATTACACAGCTTTATCAATGTTTAAGTTGCAATTTTAAGATAACGAAGTTAGCAAAAGCGTTTTAAAAATATAATCATAGAATTTATGCCCCGTCCCGAAGAGTCAATAAAGAGTGCGCCCCAACGCCTTTCCGACGCATAAGCATACTGACACCTCATTATAACGTCCCGGTGCCTTGTTCTAAGCGTCCTGACGCCTTGTTATCAGCGTCCTGAGGCCTTGTTATAAGCGTCCTGAGGCCTTGTTATAAGCGTCCTGAGGCCTTGTTATAAGCGTCCCGAGGCCTTGTAATCAGCGTCCTGAGGCCTTGTTATAAGCGTCCTGAGGCCTTGTTATAAGCGTCCTGAGGCCTTGTTATAAGCGTCCTGAGGCCTTGTTATAAGCGTCCTGAGGCCTTGTTATAAGCGTCCTGAGGCCTTGTAATCAGCGTCCTGAGGCCTTGTTATAAGCGTCCTGAGGCCTTGTTATAAGCGTCCTGAGGCCTTGTTATAAGCGTCCCGAGGCCTTGTAATCAGCGTCCTGAGGCCTTGTTATAAGCGTCCTGAGGCCTTGTTATAAGCGTCCTGAGGCCTTGTTATAAGCGTCCTGAGGCCTTGTTATAAGCGTCCTGAGGCCTTGTTATAAGCGTCCTGAGGCCTTGTTATAAGCGTCCTGAGGCCTTGTTATAAGCGTCCTGAGGCCTTGTTATAAGCGTCCTGAGGCCTTGTTATCAGCGTCCTGAGGCCTTGTTATAAGCGTCCTGAGGCCTTGTTATAAGCGTCCTGAGGCCGTGTTATAAGCGTCCTGAGGCCTTGTTATAAGCGTCCTGAGGCCTTGTTATAAGCTTCCTGAGGCCTTGTTATAAGCGTCCTGAGGCCTTGTTATAAGCGTCCTGAGGCCTTGTTATCAGCGTCCTGAGGCCTTGCTATAAGCGTCCTAACGTCTTGTTATAAGCGTCCTAACTCCTTGTTTTGGGCGTCCTGTCGTTGACTCGTTATCAGCGTCCCGAAGCCTCTTTAAGTCGTCTCGTTCGCGTTGTTGTTACTTTAGGTAAGTTGTCGGCTTTTTGCTTATTTTGCAATGACCTTGTCTCCCTCTACTGAATCCTGACTGAGGTATGACTGGGAAGAGAAGAAACCTATATATACCTATTCTACGTTTTTGTATTGCTCTTAGCCCATCTAATTTTAAGTAGCGTTTTGCCAGCATAATGCTTGGGTCCGCTATCCGACTTTTAGCTAAGGCTTCATCGGTATGACGCGTGATGTAGCTCATCATGGAACAAAAAAGTAAAAGTGTATACGGGTCACGGGTAAAAAACTTCATCTCATTTGCCGTAGTGTGAGTATTTCCGTCTCTGCTGTGGCGGTGACGAGAGCCGTTTAATTAGTGGCGACTTCCGACTTTCGCCACACACCACTTCTGCCGCCCACTTAGTCATGCAAAGACCTTTATATTTATCTTTTTTAGACATAACTTTAAAATTTCTTTCAAAGAGACATTTCAGGGTTTCTTTAGACTATGAAACTGCTGCTGAAAATGAACGTAGCTTTGATGGTGAAAGAATTTTCAAAATCGGTTCTGTAGTTTTTAAATTCGTTACAAACATTACTACATACAAAAATGATAATATTTTCATCTCCATAATATAAGTAAAGATAGATTAAATACGGGGTGTAAGGGACAGGCTTGCTCAGTCAACGAAACTGAACAACTTACGCCAGGAGTTTTTTCGGGAAATTAAAAAAAAATGACTTTACCATACAAAATGACCACCTCGTTCACACAGTTTGTATGGAAAGGAAAATTTTGTTTACTCATTTCCTGAAAGAATTTCCTGTTGATAATTGTCCAGTTTTTTTGACTGAGCAACCCCTATCAGTATGTGGGAAGCTGTCCTTTACACCCGGTATAATGTCAGGTCTACAGATTATTTAGACTTTGCGTAACCCTTCCGGGGTTTCCGGTTTATAAATGAAATTGTTCCGCGTGCTCTGTGGGTTTGTGATAGTTTCATAATTACGGAATCAAGTCATTAATATAGTTCACTCATGTGTAAATTCAGCTTATTGTCCGCTTTTATTTACAATAAATAACCAAAACCTTTGTATTTATTTTTAATTAAATAATAAATTAATTCTTAATGTCAAAAATTAAACGAACGATTCAGAATTGACTGTATTTAACATTATGTGGTTCATTTAATTTCCCAATTAACTTTGTGTTGTACGAAAAACTGAAAGAGAAGTAATGGCCATGGAAAATATTTATTTGAATTCAAAGTGAAATTAAAACGTGAATATTATTTTCCTTCTTTTTCCGGGCACATTTTTAGATAATAATAAAAGTACCCGAGATTTACGCCCGCATAATTATTCAGCTCATTTCAGTAATAAAGGGCCGGTCAAATCCATACATGATATTTGCTCTCAATCTTGAGATCGCTTTATAAATTAAATATGAGCCATATCGTATTGCAATTAATAAGAAAATGAACTGGCAACCACTCTACAGTACCAAAAGTGTATTCTTCAGTTGTCTGAAACAGTTCTGTTGGGAATTTAATTTAAGAATTTAAAAATGGATACACAAAGCAGAAATAAAAGATATTTAAAATTTTTCTGTTCAAAAACGGTCGAAAAAAGCAGTGTCACACCTTAACAGGCGATGATAAGGCGTACGCGACATAAAGCCGCCAACAAGCCCCGACTGTCACATCACCTTGCGAGCTTGCGACGCGGCAGCAGCCGGCTGTCACATCACCTTGCTGCGACGCGGCGGCAGCCGGCTGTCACTCACACCCTTGACATTACATCGCGACATGACTTCTCACTGACATTTTTGTAGGTACTTGTCAACTTTGTTATTGTAATTCTTTTTGACGGTGACTCTCGCATCGTGTGTCCTCACTGCAAGCATTGTCGCCTGGAATGGAGAATGTGAATAGCTACGCAAAAAAGCTTGAAACACAGTCAAAAATTTTATCACAGTAGAGCTTGTGGGTACACAACACAAATACACTAGTTTTTGTGTCATTCAAAAATCTCCAGTTATTATGATTTTACAGTCATTTATCGCGGCCCGCTACTTTGTTCAGTTTACGACGGCTAAGAAACTACGTAGTCGTGTGTCATCATTCGACTATCGCCCGGTACAAATGTGTGATTCGGCCGGGCACTGGGCTGCCGGGCCACGTGCTCATTTTAAAATTCCATATCTTGGTAACTAATTATTGTCGTATCCAAGTAATTATTTCAAACAATTTTTGTATTTTTGTGTTTTTATTTTTGTATATTTTAGTCAATACGATATGCGAGAAATCTAAAAGTATTATTTTTCTGAATTAGCATTCGCGTGCATAGGTTTATTTATGGCCGTCAGATGTTCATTAGATGCAAACGCACGTATAAGCCACATCGAATTAGCCAAAAAAATATTTTGTTATTATTGTTAGAAACCAAACCGAAACACGTTATGATGTTTCATTTGACGAAGGTCCAGTGGATAATTAACCATAGTTATTTTACCGCATTCAATATTGCGGTGCGGTGTTTCGCCAAATACTGGGATTACTTTGAAAATGCTATTGAACTACGGGAGTGGACCACGAGTGGACAGTAAAAAGATATGGCCTGAACTTAAACATCGGCGCTGTTCACTGCTGGTTAGGATAAAAAATGTAGATTTTAATTATTAATGCTGAAACACTAACGATTTTATCACAATGATCAATGAAAAAGCAATACGTCAGCATCTACTGACTAGCACAACACTAAAAGTTTAATTTAGTATTGTTTTTAATGAATTCTCATCCTTCAGAATGGTATTAATATATTGGAAGGTAAAATCGACACAGGAAAATCTTTTATTTACTTGTAGGTACGTTCTCATTTTTATTTTATAGCCAGAGGTTTAGCTCAAACAAATTATTATAGACCGGTAGAAAATGCCTATGGCGTTAAGTCCGCCCATGTAACATTTTTGTGCATAAAGTTAAATAAATAAAAAATAAATATAAAATAAATTTTACTACTCTCAAAAGTCAAGGAAATAAAACACCTAAGTACAACACATGGTTTGAATAAGCTGCCAGTTTCAAAATGTTGGTCGATCAGTCGAATATTCAGAATAATAAGGCTACCAGCTTTTCCCTTATCTTCAGTCGAGGGTAGTCCGGTAACCGGCGGCGGCGTCTGCCCGGAATCACCTCGTTCCTCGGATTTATTCATATCCAAGTCGAAAGTGTCAGTACCTACTGCCCATAACATAGAGCTAGTAATAGTACGTACTGACTGAGATTCTTTCGCAATAATATTCATACATACCGACGTGACTCCGAAGTATTAAAATTTATCAAAGGTAATGAAAAAAATGGTTCCAATCGAAAAAGAAATAATGCAGTTAACCTATACCTTATAAGAGTGTATTTAATACTTAAGAAGACATGATTGATTTTTTCATACCAACGCTCTAAGCCACTCGTTAAATCGCAACATGATCGTAAAAAAGCATCGAGACAAACCCGATTGGGGTTTATTAATGCATTTTAGTTTTATAAGTATTTTGTTTGTATGTATTTGATATTTAAATTAAAAAGAAAACCGATTGCGGTTTTTTTAAATAAGTCCCTTTAAACAAGATGCAGGTTTTGTACACCTTCTTTCTAAGATATTGTGTACTTATAAAAAGACATGACCTCCGAAGCATTGCTATATAAATATTGCGGAGCTCAAACCTTTTTATACCTAAGTGTACATTTCTTAATTTCAATAATCATTCACGAACTGTCCTTTGAAGAATAGATACACCCGAGAAAACAGTTTAATCGCCAACAGATCTTTAATATAGCCTGTTTTAAATGCACGTAACATTTTTATCTTGCGAATCTCTTTAACACATATCAAAGTGATTTGAGAATCGCGTAAAGTGTTTTCATAAAACGGAAAGGTCTATTCTACTGCGATCCATTGAATAAACCCTTTCTATACTCGCATTCTTGCTGATGCGAGGCAGCAAGCTGATGTGAGCTGAGTAAGAATAAAAACCAATTGCATCCGCTCTAATGTGCTCGTAGAATTGCAAAGCGAAGCCATCTGCTCGTGGAGTTTTAAGCGCAGCTAAGGAATAATGGAGAAGAAAACTGTAAGCGAATATATAAGGAATCACGCTTATCAGCTTGTTTTATGTCAAAAATTATCGGCATAATGATTTTTAAGGCCGTTAACGTTTCAAAATGTCACCTAACATGTTTTATGCAAGCCAACTTTCTATTGGATGGGTTTATTATAAGCAGCCTATAATAGCCTCTTTTTTTAGTCTATATACTTGATTGTATTTATTTTCGTCAATTCTGATCAAATGCAAAGTAATACCCAGCAGTTTTATGTCATATACTGTATCACAGCCGCCGAAGAACATACATAAGTATTGCTTGTTTTCGTAACATGCCATAGTAAAATTTGACTTGCTTCTATTATTTTTTTAAATTACTTGACTTTTTTTGACTGCGGGCGAGTGAAACTTAATTTTTTTAAGGCCAGTTTGAAGTTTTTGTTTGTATTTCATACTCTCTGAGCTGGGGTTTATGGAAAATTCTTATATTATTCTGAGAAAATGTTTCCAAGAAATTATTATTTTTATAAATATTTTAGTAGGTATCAAAACAATGTTAATTTTTTTGCAGCTTTTCTTTTGACTTTCATTTTTCTAAGAAACGATTAATCTTTTGAGACAAAGCTAAAATATTGTTTTGAGTAAGCGCTTCTTCAACAGTATTTTTTAAAGCTTTCAGCTTACTGCTTAAAAAGCTTCTTCTTCGTGGAAGATTGATATAATCTGCGGTTTATATTCTGAGCGTGGCGCGTTAAGCTCTCAAAAGCAGTTTTAAGCAAAGTAAATAGCTAAAACAAAGCTACTAGATTATACTCAGTAAATATATAAATTTTCCTGCACTTACCTCGCAAAGCATATCTCTTCTAGGGCCCGTATTTAATAATTAGCTCTTGAGACTGACAGCGAGATTAATTTCGTTCGTTCGAAAATGGAATTTCAGTAAAAAACGTTCTGTCAAATCCTTAATATTGTTTAATCTTGAGATCTCTTCATAAATACAAGCCTTGAAAAGATTCATAATGGAGGTTATTGAAAAAAACAATAATATATTCAAAACAAAATCCACAAAATCAATGCATAAAAAACTGCAGGTTGTATTGCCTTTTTCTCCCATCGAAAAAAGCATATTACTATCATTTGTCCACGATTCCATATTTTTTTGGATTTAGCATACAGGCCGGTAATGGGTATTTTATGACGTCAGAGGGGGTGAGGCGCGGGGTTCCGGGGGAGAAGAGAGGGGGATTGATGGACGGCCACCGGTTTAACACCCGTAGACTTATCCCGCTTTTTTTGTGTTTTCCTCGCCCGGGCCACCCGGGCTTTCATTTGACTGACGTACCATTATGATCTTTTGACTCCATTTTTGAATTGCTTTGGTTTTAAATAAATATTAAGATGAACTCAGACGAAAAAAAAATGAAGACTTGCAATTTGGCCCCAAAATACACCTTTTTTAAAAAAAAAAATGTCTGACCTAGCTAAGAACACTCGGGTGGTTGAGACCAATCAAACAATACCCTTATTGTCGAAATACAACCAGCCGTTTCGGAGATACGAGGTAATAAAGTAAAAATATGAACTGGGCTAAAGGACAAACTTAAGTATGCTGTTGTCCCCATACTAGATATAGGGAGACGACTACGAAATAAGTTTGTTATGTCAAGAATCCATATATTTTTTTGGGTGATATTGGAACAAATTTACAGTTTTTGTTTTTTTTCCCCTTGATTGTGCTATTAGACACTGGCTTCCTTCTAAATTTCATTATTGTAGGTCCCCGGAAAGTACCTTGTAGGTTTTCGAATCTTTAGGAAGGCAAATCCTATAGGGTACTTCCCGATGACCTAGGATCCTGAAATTTGGCAAGAAGCAATGTCCCCCAGCACAATCAAAGGAAAAAAATCCAAAATCTACATTTTTTTGGTTAGATCACAAAAAAAGTATACTTTTAGTTTTCAGTTCCCTTGCAAATAATCAAACAAACGTTCGTATCTTTTGATTGCGAGGACTCAGAAGTTGTCAGACGTGGCGAAAACGTCTTTTACTAGGTCTTTTACGCTCTGTGTACCCCGTATTAGATAAAGGCGTGACTTTATAATGTAAACTACCTTTATGTAAGGCTATTTAGTTACACGGTAAGTCTAATAAGGATAAAGACGTGATTTTATGTATGTAAGTCTAATAAGTTTACAGAGACAAATTCCTCTTTATAAAGTAGAAAGCGTGAAAGGAGAAAATATCTGACGCAAAATGTAAGTGAAATGGTTATTAGAAGCAATAAATAGCGAGTCAAAGGAAACAAATGAGCTGGAGAGCACTGAAAGAGAAATTGACGAGGTCGGGACAGAAAGCTTTGCATAAAATAATTATCAAATTCTATAGTCTTAAAAAAAATGTATATTCAACATAGCCTTGTATAAAGCTTTGAGTATGAAAACTTTATTATTAGTAATTCATAAAAATTTAAATTACTAACTTGATAAAATGATAAATATATAGGTACATACATTTATTTGCAAGTAGGTAGGTACTTTTTATTCGTGTGCTTTCATAGGAGTTGTTGAATGAATCTTGGTCTCAGGAGTTGCCTTATAGGCCTATACCAAATTACTTTAGGTAGTTTGAAAATCGACCATTAACTACTAACTGGTCTGGTCAATTAATATATTTTTTTATAATAGCGTTGAATAACCTCTTTCACCGTTGTACCAAAGCTTTAAACTAGATTATCATTATAACCCTCTGACCAATGCCTCTGAAAATATTCATGAAAAGATTTATCAAGTGTAGCATCAGAATCAGCTTAAATTTCTCTCTAAAGCACAGAATTACCATTTGTCAGTTGGTTGCTGATTTAGCCTACATGGTCCTTATCAAACTGAGGATAATTTCAATTCCCAATCCGATGTGTCAAATGAGATTCGACCTTATGACTATTACATCTACAGTCCCAGACTCAAACGATTAGACCAGGGGAGGCAGAGTTGGTGTGAATGCAAACCGAATGTGAAGCAGCTACACTACATCTCGCGAATTGAATAAACCGGAAGCGGAAACGAGATAAGAACCGCCATCTTGTTTCCCCCGACTTGGAGTATGCTCATTTACTTACAACCGTGTTCGCAAATTCGTCACGTCACATATTTTGTTATTTTTTCTAACAACCAAATACTTATAGGTGTTTTTCTGCGATATACTGTATGCTATTTATCACGATTGAATGGGTTTATTACCATGGACTTAAGTACAACTCAGGGTAAAAATAATTGATTTTAAAAAAACGTTCTTTTATCAACCGACAGCTGTTAATAACACGCAAGAGATATATTTACTAATAGTACATATTTTAAAAATATTCCAAAGAAGAAAACACATTTGACTAAACTGTTGTGAAGAATGACCGGCATGCGGCAACTTTACCATATCTCACATTCACAAAAACTGTATGAAACTGTGTGGACAAGAAATCCTTCTACGCGCTGAAAGTGTTAAACAATGGCCGGTCTTTAACATTTTTAGACTCTTCGTTATGCATTGAGTAGTTCCACCGCGGTCTGAAATTATTTAAGCGTAGTAATTTTTTTACCGATTTATTGTTCAATAATTTCTTAAGTAAAAATATTATAAGTAGTCTGCCTGTGCTAAAAAAAACTTAGAAGTATCCTTTGCGATGGTACAATATATTGTGTTGATTGCTCTACTGCGTAGAGTCTACGCACGCAAGTATTTTGAACTCGTAACATGAAAATATTGAAAAATTCATTGCATCAATTCAAATAAGGTATTGTAAACTTCCTTGGAGTCTTTAAAATCTGCAAATTGTGCAAATTGTCAGCGTGATCTATCATAGACAAAATTTAGGGGAAAAATTTCAACATACCTAATGGAAACATTTTGTCTGATTTAGGATGATCGGATTGGAAGGTCTGAAGCGAGTTTTTGAAAACAAGTTTTTAAGAAATAAATAAGAGCTCAGTGGAATAATCCCTAAAACTGGCAGCTTACTCATTTTACAAAGCAGTGTAATTCTCAACGCTATTACTTCTCTCTGACTACAAATTGAATTTTTTAGAGCAGTTTCAGCGAAACGTAATTTTATATGAGCAGTGGGAGACCTCGCGACTGTAATTTGGGTTAAAAGAAAAACAAAAAGCTGTGCTTTTGAAATTTCTTTTGTTTAGTGAAATTTTGCACAATACTTTTATTTGTCCATAAATGTAAATTGAGTTGTAATTTTTCTCCATACTGGCAAAGATACTGGTAAAACATTGTAAAGAATGCTATTTAGATGTTAACAAAACTAAAAAAAGCTACAAAATAAATTATGAGAACCAAAAAGCGAGTCAGAATGGCTAAAATTATGCCGAGAGTTTATTCTCTTTCAAAACAACACAAATCACTGAAAAACGTGTTTACACAAAGTAACTATCAAAAGACTTTTATACTTTTTAATGATAAAACATTACTTTGCACAGTTACTATAACTGCAGGAAATGAGCAAACTCGAATGGGATATGTCGTGTTTGTTGATAAAGCACCCAATCTACTGTTGAGTGGGACGAACGGTTGAACTTTGCAGAGTTGAAGTAAGTTGCCGGAGGGAAGGATGTGGGAACTTATCTCAGCTGTGCGCGATGGGAGACATCTCGCATTGCATTTATAATTCTGGGGAAATCATCAGGGGTTAAAATCACAAATATAAAATAAAATATTACTTAGAAGCACACGTTATAGATAGTCACGCCTTTAATGTTTGTTTACGTGGTAAGCACGAGAGGGAGGAAAAAGGCACTTCCGCCACGTGTTGGAGGTCATTTCTGACAATCGCTATTTTCGGATTCACTACCTTCTATTTCATGTACTTACATTTTTTTATGAAGAGTTAATTTCGACTTTGATGGTAACAATATTATAACATGTCCATCAAAAATATTAAGTATTCATATATGTATCATGTTGCCAAACAAATTTCAAATAAGTATGTCCGTATTTACGAAAAATTCTCGTCTAACTTGTTCAATATGTTCTCAGTCAGAATTATCCTCTCGAAATTTGCAAATTCTCCCATTCTCGTACGAAGTGGAGTCGACGAGTTTCAAACTCATATCTTATATAGGTATCATATCAACTTCCCCCTGTTTACAAACATTCCTACTTATGTTTATGTCTCGTGCTGACTTTTTATTTGATAAGTATTTTTTTATTTACGCTTTTATTCGTGTAAGTGGGGTATGGTTGTGGCTTCGAAAGTACTTTGGGATTTCTTTTGTTATTTTTTATTCTGATTTGATTTGTGTATAAAAACTTCTCAACATTTTAATAATATTGTGATAGAGATCTGAAATGTCTTTGATTACCCATCGTCACAAAATGACTAATTTATAATTTTTTCCTGATTGCCTGATTACGATAGATAATAATTTTGTGTTCAAACAACCGGTACTACTGTTACCTCAAACAGACAGAAAGCTTCACATTGTAACAATTGGCACGACACAACTGCATGGTTCCAAAATCCTTTCGGCTGAAAACAAGACATTTTCCGGATTGTAGATCCAGCGAACACTCAAGGGTCGAGATCGAAGCGAGGGCAAAAACAAATTATACAAAATTCGTCCGGACGATTGAGTAGAGGACGCTGAGATAACAGGCGTGAAACATCATGCTCTTGTCAATGAGCGGAAATAAAAAGAAGATGTTACAACATTTTATATAAGTTCGGCCTTTCAGGGACAGGATTATCTTTTTTTTTTGTGATGTCATGCTATGATCATCATTTTGTCTATAATAATATTGGCTTATAGGTGAAGATGATGCTGATAATAATATCATCATAATATGCCTGACCGATTTGATTTAGAGTTGATTTGGGGTGGTTGTGTATTTTGTATGTTTATAATGCGCGTTTGGATGGCTTCTGTCTCTGAAGGTTGTATAATTTTTATAAGAATATAATCTGAAACAAAAAAAATAATAATTATTTGTGTAACAAAACAATACCATTATTCTGTCGACTGTGAATTCCTGAGTTCATTGACTCTTGAGAGGGCCGCCCTCAATGTTCGGTTCATTTGAAACTTGAGCGTCCACTCAAGGTTTCTAGTTAAAGTTTTAATCTTTAGACGAGTTCTACTTTCCTTTCATTTTATATTGGAATGTAGTGTATAGGATGTAACGTACAACCAAAAGAGCTCATCTTCGATAGGAGTGCCATTTTTTGGATGCATAATGGAAGTTATTATCATCAAAACTCTATGCTCCGACTGTCAATACCCCAAAAGGTATATTTTGTATGATGTGGTGTTTTGGGATCAATATTATAGTCTACCAACTAATACCAGTGAATCCTTCCTAGCTGCCGGCGAAATGAGAAATGTCCCTCTACCGCTTTCACAGGGATACTTTACAGGAACCACCTCATAAGCTTTTATTCATGTTCACCAACTGTTAACACGTTGAAAGTTTAATATACACATTCCCAATATACTGCGCACTTCAACTATTGGATTTAACAAAACTTTTGAATTTGCAACCGTGTATTCAGTACAAGTTTCTCGTATGTTCGTGCAGCTTATATATTAGTTTAGTTACGAAAATTTTAACATAACCATGGAAACCTTAAATATAAACTTGTAATATGTAATCATTACAATGTGTTTTTCCGTGTCAAAATCAAACCTTGGATGTTTCAACACAATACAATAAACACAAAAAAAATAGTTTGAAAATTGTTTTAAATGAATTAAATTAAATCTACAGTGGAACAAACTGTTATCGCAATACCTAGAGGAGAAGATGCTTCCTTTTTATCTCATTCCTAGTTTCTACTAATGAAATCAAACGTTACCTGGTATTGCGTGTCTGTTCGGAGTTCGGAGTCACGAACAGCCAATTAATGCCACTTCAGTAATCATGGAAGAGACGGTCTTAATATCTCATGATTGCCGCTACGCCATACCTTGTAGTTTGTGCGTACAAACACGCGCACTTGTGTGCGAAACTTGACTTCGCTATGACTAAATTACGCACACTAGGACAATGTGCGTGTAGGTACACTTACGCATTAAGATAAGATAGAACATTCTGTTCTAAAAAGGTCATTAGGTCATAAGGAGATCAGGAATTTGAGTGCTACGAAAATGTCTACGATAAAGCGTAGCAAAATGACCACGGCGTAGACCAATGCTACGAACGAAGCGATTATTACAGTTTGACCGCGATATCTGTTCAGTTGAGAGCGCCGAGCGTCGCCACTATAGCTGTCATCGCTTCAATCGCTGTCAGTGTAATAAAGACAAATTTTAGTACCTAATATCGCCACCTGAACAGATAAACCGGACGGAGGCACTGTATTTTTGTAACTGATTAATTTCGTCTTGTTTCTTATTTTTTTTTAAAGAATTGACTATCTTTAATAATACGAATTTTACCATTATACCGCTGATAAAACATGAAAAGTAAACGTTGGTCTAAAATAAGCATGTACCTAATATTTGTAAATGGTTTAATGATCAAGTTAGATGTTCACACGAGAGGGTCGACCCTCGGAGGTCACAAATCTAATTGCTGGAGCTCTTGTCCCGAGAAGAACGAAAATGTTTTTATTACATTTTCTAAGCGGGTCAGGTAGACAAGTAATCTAAATTTGTTTAGTCCCAGTTTCAAAAAGACTTAATCTTAGAGCAACACGGCCTTCCGCTCGCTCGGAAAGGGAGTCGCCATACGAAGCATTTCCCCTCTGTCAATTTCTAGCCCACGTATGGCCCTGTGGACCTACGTGTTTATAAAAACTATTTGCGCGCAGACATTTGACATAAACCGAGTCTAGTCGCTCAAGTGAATTTCAAAGATTTGAAAATGCCGAATTGCTCAGTTTTCTGCTGTAAAAAGAGGTCTGCAACATCAAATTTACTAAAAGATGGTGTTTCATTTCACATGTAAGTTAATTCTTATCATATTATTGCTATTTAATTACAATAAAACATTAAAATGAAATATTTTTTTCCAAAATTGTTGTCAGATTTATAGTAAGGGAGCTTGATGTCAAAATGATCAATGATTTCCTCTCAGCTGTAACTTTATAAGTACACTGGTTAATTGCGTTTTTCTAAGACCTCCTGTGCGCGTCAGCTGCGATGCCGTTGGTGGGTCTAGCCGTGGTAGATGAATAATCAGAATCACGTAAAAATCCGGGCAATGATCAATTCCTGAGAGAATTTCCTGCTACTAGTCGTTCTTCAGGTTCATTGACTGAGCATCCCCTATCAGTTTTCGGTACGCTGTCCCTTAGAGCTCGCACGCACGGCGATTTTTTTCGCGCGAATTAAATCCGCAAAAATCTGTGTTGTATGGAGTTGTATGAAGGTGCACGCACTCGCGGAAAAAATCGCGCGAGATTCCTCATACAAATTTCCCCCCCACCCCAACCGCGATTTTAATTCGGGCGAAAAATAATCGCAGTGCGTGCTAGGCCTTAGACCCGGTGTACTTCGAAAGTATATATTATCAGAGCATCGGGAGGTCTTAGAAAATGACCTTAATCAATGTACAATGTAAGGCCTAGCACGCACTGCGATTTTTTTCGCGCGAATTTTTTCCGCAAAAATATGTGATGTGTGGAGTTGTATGAAGGTGCACGCACTCGCGGAAAAAAATCCGCATGTGCGGTGTGAAGGTAGGGTTGCCAAAAGTATTTTATATAATTTACGTTTCATCATACAACGTGTAACAGAAAGGGTATATGCATCGAGAAATGTGTGAATCTACCCATGAAACTGAACAACTTTCCCCAAGAAACATAGGTCGAAAAACGTGGCAAGTGGCAACCCTATGCTTAGCGCAAGCTACTATTAACGTGCGTCTCAGCTGAGAACTGGATACAAACTGATCAAAATAGCGCGAAATTTTACCCGCTGTGCGTGCAGGTCCAGATTCCATCGCGCGAGTATTTCTCGCGCGCGATTTAATTCGCGCGACAAAGATCGCAGTGCGTGCTAGCCTAACAGCTGAAAGGAAAACATTGACAATTTAGATCTATGGCTCTCAGTCTATTGTTTACATTGGATTCATTTACATAGTGATGTCCCGTTACATTCCATATTGTTTGTCGATAAACGACGTCCGGTTTTTGGATAGAAATTTATTTATTTATCACACTTTTTTGTATTTACAGCTTCCCTAAAAATCACGAATTAAGGGATTTATGGATTTATTTTTGCAATAATAAGCGAACCTGGAATCCCACGCGGAATAGTGTAATTTGCTCAACCCATTTCTTGTCATCCACTTTTCGAGTCCTTCCAAGCAAAAGAAGAATTTTAGTGGAAAATTCAATACCAACTTTGATAGTTTATAAGGAATATCGAATTTACTGAAAAAAAAAAACACCTTTACTTTCAGTTTTTTTAGCATACTTATTTATGAACTAGAATATTTTCAAATGTTGAAAATTGTAGACCATGAACTAATTTCTTAAATGTATATTTTTTTAGAATTTTCCATTGATTCGTTTAGGAGAAATATCCTTTTAAAAACAACCATTTGCCGGTAGAAATTCCCTTTAATGAGTTTTCCTGTGTAAATGAAGGTTGTTGCGTGGTGAAAAGTATCCCATGTCTTACTGCTGAACCTAAGTTATTATGTGTACCAAGATCCCGATCCGTCCGAAACGTGATTATGTAGATCCTACATAAATAGCCAATAATTATTGTTAGTAATTAAGTAGTAATTGTTTAACTGATATTAAAGATAATTATAACACGTAATTTTTTTTCAGTTTGTTACCTTTATTTCTTCTTCCGAAATTGAAATTTATCGATATCGTTGCATCGACAGTTTTCCAGCCCTATTTATGTTGTTGTGATACACGAATTGTTGCGCGATTGTTACAAAACTGACTTGTGCGCATATTCCC
>JARACY010001401.1:0-59273 GCA_029255725.1 Scrobipalpa atriplicella | reverse complement strand
GATGAAACTATGGATTCTGTTTACAATTTATATTTTTAATAGTTGTCCTGTTAAGTATTTTCTTGAATCAGATAAAGTAAATTGGGTAGAAACTAAACATTTGACATTACATATTTAATTTTGTAATTTTTGTTTTAAATTATACTATCTACTCGTAATAAATTATGAAAGGTAGATAATGACTTGAAAGTTCAAAAAGGCGACTGAGATACACGTGGGAAAAGGTCCCTTGCGGGGAGGACCACTCTGCAGAGATCATGCCTAACAGCTGCTCCTAGAAAATTGAAATCCTTTCCGTTCCAAACAAGCTATGCATATTCATCTATAAATAGTGATTAGTTACCTTACTTGGCCCCACCTCTAAATTAACGCCCGTCACGGAGGGGCACAAAGTTGATTTAGAAAAAGAAGTACCTTGGTGCATTTGGAAGAAGTGGTGGCGAGCTGCTGATGACGCCTGGCCACCACGCAGGATATCCTCGCGTACACGTACACCATGACGGCCATGGGGAGGAAGAACGAGCCCATGGCAGAGAACACCACGTAGCCAGGGTTCTGGTTGTATCTGCACACGCCGCCCTGGTTGTGGTCCGGCTCGTACCTGGTGGAAAAAAAAAAACTTTTAGGCCCGTATTTATAATCAGCTCTCAAGACTGACAGCGAGTTTGAGTTCGTATCAGAAAAGTCATTTCAGTACAAAACGACCTGTCAAATCCGCACTTAATATTGCTCTCAATCTTGTGAGCGTTTTATAAATACGAGCCTTAGTACCTACCTAAATTGAATAATAAGTACCACAACACAATGGTGCCTATTCGGTTGTAGACACAACTTAACTTACCTATTTAAGTTTTAGTCCTGTCACATTCTAAATTTGAATAAAAATAAAGACAGAAATACAACAGCTTATTATAATTCTGTCAAAGTGACGTTATTTACACGCCTAAAGTAAAAAAGCTTGGTAGATGGTGTCGTCTTATTATAAGCACCATTTGACAGGATTAAACTGTGATTAAACTAAAATAAGTTGTGTTTACAACTAAATAAATCTCACGATATTCTACAAAGCATGCAAGATCACTACTCAAATCACCTATCTATAAAAAAATGTCTAGACGACGACAGCGCAAGGACTGCAAAAATGTCATGATCATGACAAAGTCACTTCACAAAAAATCTCGTTTGAAAAACGCTACTTTCTATAAGAATATCCTGACATTGATAAATGGCTTCTTCCGCCTAAAATGATCTCGGTGATATGATTGATGTATGAAGAGAAGACACAGAGGACTCAATTCTGAATGTCACTTACAAAAGTTAAATTTATTAGAAAAAAAGTCGTAAAAAATGCTGTTTTAGCATTTTGGATCAGTTCACACCACCGGAAAATAACTTTCTTAGCCTTTTTCCCGTATCTCTCGGGGTCGGCTATCTAATCTAGGTGATTGAACGAGGGTACTGGTTTTTAAACAGCAACCTCCGCAACCCAGAGAAGGGAAACCAGACCCTATCCTAGATTAGGTTACACACGACCTTTGAATTTCTTCGTAGGTGTGTGCAGGTTTCCTCACGATGTTTTCCTTCACCGTAAAAGCGCCGAATAAACGTACATAAAAGGTAGAGGCACTAGTAATGGACAAGGCCCCAGTAATGGACAAAAACAAAAAGAATCTTGTAAATTAAGCACACAAATGACCCTTTTAAAGCAAGCAACACTGATTCATACACTACAGCTATAGATCTGCCAAAAATTTACGTTTCATGATATTCGGCCATTTTGTTTCAAATGGCGTGGAAGTAAAACCACCCGAAAACGAGTGTTGTTAAAAAATCCGGATTTGCTAAGGAAATCCTTAAGACGGTGAGTGAAAGTTTTCGCAAAGTGTTACTTTCTGTTGTGGTTTACCGAACATCGCTTTTATTTTTTAGCTGCATAGATATATAAAGATAAAGGATAGGTTATAAAATTATAAACTTAGCAAAAGATACGTGTTTTTTTTCATTTTGTTCATTACTGGATATGAAAATCTGGCAATCACCAGTCTTGGACAAGTGTCGATTCTTATTTTTTTTTCAATTTTTGGCATGGAATACTCTTTTTTGAGCGCAATTCTTTTGTGATTATTTATAAACTTGTTAGGATATTTTTAGACCATGCGGTCCAGTAATGGACATCAAATGTTCATTATTGGATTTGTACTAAATACCCAATAATGGACACATTAAGGAAATGGTATTTTTCAAATGCATTAAAGTACAAAAAATAAAAAATTACCGCGAATAAATTTGTTTCATTAGTCAGGGGAATATCTAAACATGTTTTTCTGTGTATCCGCCTTAAAAAAAACGTATGGCTTGACAACATAATAAAGAAATAAAAAAAAAGTGTCAAAATCCCCAGTGTTGGACACGGTACCTCTATCAATGGACAGCTAGTTATGGACGAGACCCTTAAATGGACAACCCATTATAGACATAGGTAGCCATAAATAGACGACTAGTTATGGACAGGAAAATTAAAACAAAATTAAAATGGATTAAATATAAATATATAACTGTCATACAAAGAAATTTAATATTATGTGCAAAAGTTATTACCAAGTAATACGTGCAAAACTTTTTTGTCCATTATTGGTTATTTAGTACAAATCCAATAATGAACATTTGATGTCCATTACTGGACCGCATGGTCTAAAAATATCCTAACAAGTTTATAAATAATCACAAAAGAATTGCGCTCAAAAAAGAGTATTCCATGCCAAAAATTGAAAAAAAAATAAGAATCGACACTTGTCCAAGACTGGTGATTGCCAGATTTTCATATCCAGTAATGAACAAAATGAAAAAAAACACGTATCTTTTGCTAAGTTTATAATTTTATAACCTATCCTTTATCTTTATATATCTATGCAGCTAAAAAATAAAAGCGATGTTCGGTAAACCACAACAGAAAGTAACACTTTGCGAAAACTTTCACTCACCGTCTTAAGGATTTCCTTAGCAAATCCGGATTTTTTAACAACACTCGTTTTCGGGTGGTTTTACTTCCACGCCATTTTGAAACAAAATGGCCGAATATCATGAAACGTAAATTTTTGGCAGATCTATAGCTGTAGTGTATGAATCAGTGTTGCTTGCTTTAAAAGGGTCATTTGTGTGCTTAATTTACAAGATTCTTTTTGTTTTTGTCCATTACTGGGGCCTTGTCCATTACTAGTGCCTCTACCTTTTATGTACGTTTATTCGGCGCTTTTACGGTGAAGGAAAACATCGTGAGGAAACCTGCACACACCTACGAAGAAATTCAAAGGTCGTGTGTAACCTAATCTAGGATAGGGTCTGGTTTCCCTTCTCTGGGTTGCGGAGGTTGCTGTTTAAAAACCAGTACCCTCGTTCAATCACCTAGATTAGATAGCCGACCCCGAGAGATACGGGAAAAAGGCTAAGAAAGTTATTTTCCGGTGGTGTGAACTGATCCAAAATGCTAAAACAGCATTTTTTACGACTTTTTTTCTAATAAATTTAACTTTTGTAAGTGACATTCAGAATTGAGTCCTCTGTGTCTTCTCTTCATACATCAATCATATCACCGAGATCATTTTAGGCGAAGAAGCCATTTATCAATGTCAGGATATTCTTATAGAAAGTAGCGTTTTTCAACGAGATTTTTTGTGAAGTGACTTTGTCATGATCATGACATTTTTTGCAGTCCTTGCGCTGTCGTCGTCTAGACATTTTTTTATAGATAGGTGATTTGAGTAGTGATCTTGCATGCTTTGTAGAATATCGTGAGATTTATTTAGTTGTAAACACAACTTATTTTAGTTTAATCACAGTTTAATCCTGTCAAATGGTGCTTATAATAAGACGACACCATCTACCAAGCTTTTTTACTTTAGGCGTGTAAATAACGTCACTTTGACAGAATTATAATAAGCTGTTGTATTTCTGTCTTTATTTTTATTCAAATTTAGAATGTGACAGGACTAAAACTTAAATAGGTAAGTTAAGTTGTGTCTACAACCGAATAGGCACCATTGTGTTGTGGTACTTATTATTCAATTTAGGTAGGTACTAAGGCTCGTATTTATAAAACGCTCACAAGATTGAGAGCAATATTAAGTGCGGATTTGACAGGTCGTTTTGTACTGAAATGACTTTTCTGATACGAACTCAAACTCGCTGTCAGTCTTGAGAGCTGATTATAAATACGGGCCTAAAAGTTTTTTTTTTCCACCAGGTACGAGCCGGACCACAACCAGGGCGGCGTGTGCAGATACAACCAGAACCCTGGCTACGTGGTGTTCTCTGCCATGGGCTCGTTCTTCCTCCCCATGGCCGTCATGGTGTACGTGTACGCGAGGATATCCTGCGTGGTGGCCAGGCGTCATCAGCAGCTCGCCACCACTTCTTCCAAATGCACCAAGGTACTTCTTTTTCTAAATCAACTTTGTGCCCCTCCGTGACGGGCGTTAATTTAGAGGTGGGGCCAAGTAAGGTAACTAATCACTATTTATAGATGAATATGCATAGCTTGTTTGGAACGGAAAGGATTTCAATTTTCTAGGAGCAGCTGTTAGGCATGATCTCTGCAGAGTGGTCCTCCCCGCAAGGGGACCTTTTCCCACGTGTATCTCAGTCGCCTTTTTGAACTTTCAAGTCATTATCTACCTTTCATAATTTATTACGAGTAGATAGTATAATTTAAAACAAAAATTACAAAATTAAATATGTAATGTCAAATGTTTAGTTTCTACCCAATTTACTTTATCTGATTCAAGAAAATACTTAACAGGACAACTATTAAAAATATAAATTGTAAACAGAATCCATAGTTTCATCATCATAGTTCATTGTACTGTCATTATAAATCCAACATAAGACCCTATAATTATTAGACTTTTGTTCGATACCTTTATTCATCGCAATATCAGTTTTATTAGTTTTCAATAAGCGCTTCGAACTAAGTTTTCCATTGAAACTTATTTAATTTAATCAGTACCATCAGTACGTTATTCAAGTTGAGCCAGCTGTCGTAGTATAATAAGTAACTGTTGGGCATAATTTTTAATGAATTGTTCGAAATATAGACTACGAAATATCACGACTCGATTAGCCTTGATGAAACATTATGACTTACTTAAAAAAAAAACGAAATGTTTCTTTCAGTCAATTTTTGTACCTTTCATTTTATATTCCTCAATTTCGATTCGGTACTCAATTTCCTTCTTCCTTGTTACAGAGAGCGAAGCTGTCCTGCATCAGAACCGAATCGGACTCCGGCTCAGACAAGATGTCCCTCCGACAAAACGTCTCAAAACAGGTAAACGTAACTATAGTCTGTAGTCCTCCTCAGCCTGCAATGTCCTAACCAAACTAGAAACAACAACACAATGTCATTGTCCCCCACCGGGAATCAAACCCGGGACCTCTGGGTCGTGAGCCCATGGCTCAGATCACTAGACCACGGACGCAGTCAAACGTAACTTTAATACTTATACATATCAATCGTGAATTAATCATAATAATATCATGTTGAATCCTCACTTTGATGAATTATGCGCGCATACCTAAAAACGACAACCTACTAATATCATGTATCTAACTCCATTTTGGAGGTTTTGCGGCTTGCGCCATTTCACCACATGGTCCAAAATCAATTTATTAGACTGAACTTAGGATCATGAGGATTTCATTGTTTGATTTTATTAGCCTGAAACTACGAGCCTGAAACGTCTCACTGCAGGGAAAAGAACTCCCCTTTCTTTTTATATTATATTAAATTTAAATTTTATTTTCTTAGGTCTCAAAAGCGTCAACGCAGCACAGCGAATGCTCCACCCAGAGCGACCCCAAATGCCCCTGCTGCTTCCGAGCGGAGAAAAAGCGAGCGAAACAGATGAAGATCAAAGAGAAAGAGTCCCGCTTCTACAACGAAGTCACCTTCAAAGCCAACTTTAAGTATAAAAGCACAGGCAGGCATAGGACACACTCAGTGAAAGAGCATAATATGGAAAATAACAGAGTATCTTCCTTGAGAAGGGAAACCAAAACTGCTCAAACTCTAAGTCTAGTCGTAGGCGGTTTCGTCGCTTGCTGGCTCCCGTTCTTCCTCTACTACCTTCTAACCCCTTTCATTCCCCATAGTTATGTGAACCCAGTGCTCATGTATATACTTACTTGGTTAGGATGGTTCAACTCTGCCATTAACCCGTTCATTTACGCGTTCTACTCGCCAGATTTCAGATTGGCTTTCTGGAGGCTCACTATTAAGAAGTGTAGGAGAACTAAGCATTAGTTCTATGATAATTTATTAAAATACAAAATAAATTATTACAATCATAAATTTAATTTTGGATATTTCATTCTAAAATCAGAAAATTTAGCAGCGCGTACAGTCTATAAAAATACTTCAATTTTTTTCTAGTTTAGAATAAGAAGTGAATTGTAAAAAATGTATTAATCTAAGAAAAATATTAGAATTATAGATATTCGTAGGAGTAGATAATTATGAGTAATTTAATTTTTAAGCAACGAATTTTCATATTAAGGTAATGACAAACTTAGAAAACGCATTCGTTCAAGTTTTGTGAATATTGTTTTTAAAGGTTTAAACACTAATGAAAAATCATAATTTAGCGTTCAGCATTCAGCGTTCCCTGTGAATGTAAAACTTCTACTGCGCTCACCAACCCGCCTGCCAGGCGTGGTGAGTATGGCATATACCCCCCAATTTTGGGGAGGCCCATGTCCAGCAGTGGATTGTTGTGGCTGATGATGATGATGATGAATTTAAATAGAAATCGAATGAAGAACAGTATTGAGTGGGTAAACATATTAATAATAATAAAATATTAATTAAATTAATATCTTAGATTCTGGTAGGTCTATTCCATGTATTTTTTGCAGATGAAGAAATCGGTATTAAGAACGTGTTAATTTTAGTTATGTTTTCATTTTTCTTTTAATGGATTCAAATGTAAAAAAAAAATATGGAAATTTTGTATATTTTTCATACATTTAACATGTAGGTACCTACCTACTTTGTACTAGAAACTTTCAATTTTTACCTGCCATATTTTGAAATATTGTACTTTCGTATTTATTATTTAAATTGTAATGATTTTCATTAATTGAAGTTAAAAATGTATTATAGCTATAGTCAATTATCTACCACCGAAGGTTCGTAGGAAATGGACGTTCGATGCCGGGTTTATTTGTTTATTTTGACATAAACTTCATAAATACATCTTTGAATAAAAGTTTTATAAAAACAGTAAACATTTTTTATTTAAGTGTCTCCCGGAGTGGCGAAATCCCCTAGATCCGTAGTTTTACTATTTAAACGGTAAGACCAAACTTAACCAAACATCGAAATCATTATCTAAATTAAACAAAGACAAAACAAAAGAAAAAAAAAAACTAATATTTATAATCTAATTTGAGACATAATTATTTTTTTTGTAATTTTTTTTTCGTGTTAGTTTTTGTACTGATTAAAATAACTACAGCAATGCACAAGTATGTACCTACACTATAAGCCGTTAACGCTCTGTCTATCCCGTAAGGCAGTGGTTTTCAACCTTTTTGTAAGTTGTTTACGCGACCCCCTTGTATGCTAAAAATATCTAGCGACCCCTTAGCTCAAAGCTTTTTACTATTTTTCTGCGAGGGAAGTGTAAGAGAATTTTTAGTAACCAGAATAAATTGATCGACATACACAAACAACCAAATTATGTAACGCGAGCGTAGCGAGCGCGAAAATTTACGAAAAAAGACAAATATTTAACTAATACTTACTTAGACATATTCATAACGCGAGCGTAACGAGCGCAATATTTCACGTCATCTAAAGCAAACAAAGCGATTGTTGAACCTACAATGATTGGTCTTTTTCCGGCGGCCGCTCGGGGTCGGAGGATTAGATAATTATTACTTTTTCGCCAATCAGGATGACAATCAAACGGAAAAAAAGAAAAAAAAAACGAATCCACCCCTGACTGTCTGTACCTATACGAATGCCAATTGGGCGGCATCATTAGCCTGAATGAGTTATTGTCGCTGCCTTCATGTCAGCTAGCTGATTGGTTGTCGGAAACATTTTGGTAGTCGAGATTAGTCATCAGTTTTATGATCAGTCTACACCGGGAAGCCTACCTAAATAGAAATGGCTACTTCAAAACGAGTTAGGATTTCTAGCAAAATAGAAATGCTTGTTCAATACGTCCCCCTAAGGAGATGAACTGAGTTTGGATAGGTAGTGCGTAGATTTGGTCAAGTTTGCAGAGTTGGTCAAGTGAACTGAGTTGAAGATGCATCTCGTTGTACTAAGAAGTGATAGGCTGCATGGCATGGCGCAGTACGACATACTTAAAACGACGCCGCGAGGATTTTTCGAGTTGTTTCAATGAAAATGTCTATCTTTTTAAAAAGTAAAAAAAAATACGGGTTGCACTCCGGGTATGTATGTCGTCACCTATTGCCAGAAGCCATCGTAAGTATGTCGTCATCTATCGACAACAGCCGTCGTATGTCGTCAGTCGTCACCTATTGCCAGAAACCGTCGTATGTCGTCAGATATCGCCAACAGCCGTCGTATGTCGTCACCTATTGCCAGAAACCGTCGTATGTCGTCAGCTATCGCTAACAGCCGTCGTATGTCGTCACCTATCGCCAGCAGCCGTCGTATGTCGTCACCTATTGCCAGCAGCCGTCGTACTATATCGTCACTTATCGCCATTGTGCAAACACTCTGGCACTAAAAATTAAGTCACGCGCAGATGTTTGATCTCAAGGAGATCGGCCACCTTCACCGAAAATCGGTTGGGAGGACTATTAACGCAAATAAAAACAACACCTTCACTCGGCAAAAGGTTAAATAAAAAATGGATCACAGGACTGGCCAGGATTAAATTAAAAAAAGCGTGAACCTGACAAACAGGAAAAAGGACCATTCCCATAGGAGCGTTCACCCCTGGACGGATGAGGAAATTTAAATTAACACAGTGTAATTTGGACTTAAGGCACGTACACACTCAACGCGTTTACACGTCGGAAAGTAAAGAAAATTGTACAACAAGATTATAAGCGGTCGTGAGATAAGTACTTCCATGTTGGACTGGGAGAGATAGAAAAATATAGAATGTGCCAGCTGCATCTCCTCCCGGGCATGCTGTAAAAACCAGCTAAGGGATTTGGGGATAAAGTGTATTGCAATTTATAGGCGATGGGCTGACAACTTGTCACTATAGCAATATACATTATCATCTGTAATAACCCTCAAAACTTGTCAGACGTGGCGGAACGACTTTTGTTTAGGTCGTTTTTGCTCTGCCTACCCCTCTAGGGATAAAGGCGTGATTTGTGTATGTGTATGTATGTATGTGTATGTGAGATAAGTACTAAAATGTTTGGTGGCTACAGTTTATTTTTGACCTTCCCATACAAAATAACCACTTCAATTAGGCAATCCGTATGGGATATTTTTAATGTTTTGATGTCTTGTTGAGTTTTGTTGACTGTGCATCACCCTATCAGTTTGCGGGAAGCTGCAGGCTGTCCCTTGTTGTAAGGGACAGCTTCAAAATAAATCGTCACAGTATGTAGTATTAAGCCTTTTTTACCTGTGTAGGGTCCTAGGGTCGCTGCGACCTTTCGCAAAGTTAATAAGGTACTGTCTCCTTACGATTAGCACCCTTTCTTTACCTTCTTGTATCTACAAGACAACATTATTACATACATTACATATAGTCACGCCTTTATCCCTAATGGGGTAGGCAGAGCGTCAACGACCCAAACAAAGGTCGTTCCGCCACGTCTGACAAGTTTTGAGGGTTATTCCAGATAGATCTGTATATTGCTTAGTGACAGGTTGTCAGCCCATCGCCTAAATTACAATACTGAAACCCTTGAATCCCTTAACTGATTTTTACAGCATGCCCGGGAAGAGATGCAGCTGGCATATTCTATGTTTTTCTATCGCTCCCAGTCGGTCCTGCGCCTGATTTCTCTCTGATTGTGTTAGTAGTTAGTCTTTCAGATGTAAGGAATAGAGTGTGCATATTATAATGTTGCGCAAACTAAACACTCAGGAACTAAAACCTAAACCCGCGCAGATGGTCAATCTCTAGGAGTTTGGACGCCGTAACCGCGGTTGGGAGAACTACTATTATTAATGTTAGCATTGAAGTCATCGCATCAAAAAATAAATAGGAAGCTAAAAAAAATCCACTTCGGAGTAGAACTCCAAAATCAATTTTCACTCTACGTCTATTCCGGTCTAGCATCGCCATTTTAACGGTGACGTGACGACACTACCTTACTCAGCTATTTTGGGAATGAGGACACAAAATCACAGATATGGCACACATTGAGTGTAAAAATATTTGCTGACCAAACTGAACCTATTCATGAAACTGAACAACTTACTCCAAGGAACATAGGCCCGTATTTATAATCAGCTATCAAGAGTGACAGCGAGTTTGAGTTCGTATCAGAAATGTCACTCCAGTACAAAATTACCTGTCAAATCCGCACTCAATATTGCTCTCAATTTTGGAGCTCTCAATCTCCAGCTAGCACATCTATTGTTTCTAATATTTTTCTATTATCCATTCAAGTCTGAAGCTGATTCTATTTACTCTCCTGACCTTTACTCCGTTGTGCTAAACATTCCCGCTGAGTGACTTTTCGAGCTGTCTGCGGCAAACTAAAACACAAAAATAGTCATTTATCTACTGGTAGTCCCGTGTTTCGAAGTTTCGAGCAATTTTTTCTACGGAAAAGACTTTGTTTTCGTTTATCATAATCTTGAGTTGATCAAAATGTCAACAAGTTAATATTGCCCCTCATTAATTAATTTAACTAATAATAAAACTCATATTTTGGCCCTGCTTTGATATGTAGGTACCTATATTAATGTAATTAAATAATCGATTATAGATCCTCTTACTGTTTTCTGCAATTATGAACATCTTGAAACCTCAAAGGAAATGAGATGGAACGACTAGTTCACACCGGAAAGAAGATGCATTTATTTCATTGTACGACTACCAAGAAGTCTGGCCCGTATTTATAATCAGCTCTCAAGAGTGACAGCGAGTTTGAGTTTGAATCAGAAATGTCATTTCAGAACAAAACGGTCTGTCAAATCCACACTTAATATCGCTCTCATACTTGAGATCGCTTTATAAATACGAGCCTAGGTTCATTTACACACACAAGTTTGGTAACTTGGCACTGGTGAGATTAACACATTTTGTAAACTCAACTATTTTGTCAGACGTTGTAGAAACGGGATACATTCATGCTATCCGAAATAATAATAATAATGGGTACATACTATATACCTACAAGTTTATTTATATATTGAAACTGTTTATGCAATAAGGAAAACATTATGAAGAACTAAAAGTATCAGTTTTATAAGGCATCTGTGTGCAACGGTTGTGTCCTGTAGAGCAAATAGTGAAATACCAAAATTTATCCTTCTTCATAATGAAGACGTTTGTATTTTTATTAATGTGCTGTTATTTAGTGCCAGTTTTTACAATGCAAGCACCAAGGATAACCATAGGAAATAAAACTTTGGAAACTTATATTAACCGGTATAGTAAGTACTTAGGCCCGTATTTATAATCAGCTCTCAAGAGTGACACCGAGTTTGAGTTCGTATCAGAAATGTCATTTCAGTACAAAATGACCTGTCAAATCCATATTTAATATTGCTCTCAATCTTGAGATCGATTTATAAATACGAGCCTTAAAAAACAATTCATTTTCACGAACCATAAGGGGCAACGTAGATACCGAAAGGCAAACATATAGGACGTCCTGAAACTAGGTGGGCGATGATATTCGTAAGAAAGCGGACAGAAATTGGATGAGAACGGCTGAAGACCGAGCTTAATGGCGTGTTATAGGAGAGGCCTATGTCCAGCCGTGGACTGATACTAATGATAATGAAGGGGCAACAGGAGTAGAGCACTTCATCTTTAAAAAAAAGTATTTTAAGTACTCTATGAGTTTACAGTTGTAATTTTTGTCCTTCTTTAGGCCAGCCAAGCAGTCTACTTTGTTCAAATAGTTTCGGCCAGTGTCCGTATTTGGAGGATTTTTTTTATGAATTCATACTTTTTTATTTACAGTGAATATTGTAACCATCTTAAGGGATAGCATTACCATCATGTGCACCCAAAATTTAAATTTGAATTTTGACAAATTCAACCAAACTTACTCCGTGAGCGCAGTTACAGTAGTCTGGTGTCTCCCACCAAATGACTCATATGGTAACGTTTTGAAATCATACAACATTGATGTAACTGCTCTGAAAAAGCTCCATTTGAATTACAAAAACGTACCATTATCACTTTCAAAGAAACACTTCAGTAATTTGCAAATTGATGAATTGCATTTAGACAATGATGGGTTCCCATTGAACATACAATTTTTGGATGACTTCATGGAGCCTTTAAATGCATTGAAAACTTTGACTGTTGACAAGATTGCGTTTCCACCTATGACTGCAGAGATGAAAGTCAGAAAAGTTATTCTCAGGAACGGAATGTCTGAAGGAAAGTTTGGAGGTTGTCAAAATTTGGAAGAGCTGCAATTAATCTACTGGGAAATACCACGAGGATCCAGCAATTGGCTTGGAAACTGTTCTCATCTTTCTATATTGAAATTGGATCGAATCTCACCCACAGCTTTGAGTGTAGTTTTAGAAGGAGATAACATTAGAAACATACAAAATTTGACGATTTCCCGATGTGATCTTACAGAAATCCCGTTAAGATTCTTAACAAAAGCTTCCGCGTTAAGGCATTTGGATTTATCTCATAATTATTTAAATAAATTGGGCTAGTAAGTATACCTATATCTTCAATTTTATTACTAAATTCTTACTTTAAGTGATAATGATAATCTCGATAATCATAATGGAAAATATTAATTCAACAGATTATATTTTTCAGTGATGAAATTGTATGGTTACAGTCATTGGAGAATCTAGAATCATTAGACCTTTCATATAATGATCTAAATTATGATGGATATACTGTGCTGTGGGTTGCCGAATTAGGAATATCAAAACATAAAATGAAGGTATTATCTTTAGCCAACAATCGCATTGAAGAGCGGAAGGAGGACTGTGAAGGAAATGGTAATTATTTTATTTGAATGTTTGACTTCTCAACAAAAACTCCAAAAAAAAAAACATGGTGGTGGTGCGGTAGGTATAGTCCAATAAAAAGTAAAATGTAAACATTTATATATAAAATGTATTCATATATAGCACAGGATAACCTATATAGCAGTGCGGCGGGTGCTTCATAGCTTGTCTAATCGACTTATTAACATTATTATAAAAATGGCTTAGTTGTACTTAATGGTTGCTCACTTTGGATTGTTTGTGACATTGGAAATCTTTTAATTTAATGAGTGCAGTAATAAAATTAAAAATATTTTCAGATATTTCCAGATTTTCAATAGCGAGCCTGTCATATGCTTTTACAAGTTTATCAAAAATATGTTTCCAACAATATTTTATTGAAGACTTGCAATATTTTGACCTTACAAATAACAACATTAGCGTGGCAAAGGTAATCGACATTTTTATTTTTTTGATTGTCGACAGCAATTTTTTTTTCTACCGGGTGTAAGGGACAGCGTCCCGCAAACTGATAGGGGTTGCTCAGTCAATGAAACTGAACAACTATCACTAGTTTGAATTATAATAGTTTTGTAATTAAGACTATATTTTCAGTTTAACCAACTACCCGGTTCAAATTCTCAATATATAGTGGATTTACGCAAAAATCCATTGCATTCAATTGAATTTGGACAAGAAGACTACGAAGCATATAGAATTCAGAATTCATCGACAAATCTAAATGTTACCATTCATATTGATTCAACATTAGATTGTGATTGCAACAATGGCTGGTATGCTCGGGCACTTCGGGAAAACATCTTATTTGCAAAAGGTGCAATATGTAATGATAAAATAGAAGTTAAGCTTAAACCCAAAGAGACTCTTGAATGTGTAAAAACTGAAGAAAAAGGATGTATCTATCGTGAATCATGGGGTGATGGAACTGTTGTTGCAATATGCAATAACACAAATATTGATGTTTTACCGACAGGAAAAAGATTTAAAACAACAAATGCTGCAGATAATGAAATAGAAGTTATACGATTAGAAGATCTACCTCCTACATTACAGGTGCCTATTTTTGTTTGTACATAAGACACAGAAAAGTTATTCTTTAAGTTTATCTGTGCTTTTTGAACCGTGAACTTACACAGGTTACACTTTAATTTATTTTTATTATATCTTTTTTTATATATAGGTACATATCTTAATTTTAATAATAAATAATAATACATTGTTTTATCCATCATTATGTTCCTCTCTGACAGTTTTTAGATCTACAAAGGAACAGTATTTCTCGAGTTGATGAAGAAGTTGCTCGATCTTTGTTCAATCACTCTCGCCATATTTTACTGAAAGGGAATCCGATCCTTTGCAATTGCAACAATAAATACTTCATTGAACAGCTGCAAATTCATCATTCACAGGTAATGTTTTTTCAACAAACATAATTACATAAAGAATAATCGGTTGGCAAATAGTCAGTTCTACATTGGTTAATTCATGTAACCAAATGGTTAATTTGAAAGCGTACTTTTGGTCATAAAGCTATTATTCGTATTAAAGAGTTTGTTGCGCACTAGCAGGTGCATAAAATAGAAAATGCTGTTGATTCTTTGCACAAAATATTGTTTTACTCAATATTCTAGTAATTTCCGGTTTAAAAACTTAATGTGTTTCCCTATATCTGCGGAAAGCACACAGAACAGAGCTATTTATTGTTAGCTAAGATTGTTTGACTGTTTTCCTCTAGGCCCGTATTAATAATCAGCTCTCAAGAGTGACAGCGAGTTTGAGTTTGAATGAAATGTCATTTCAGTACAAAACGACCTGTCAAATCCACACTTAATATCGCTCTCAATCTTGAGAGCGCTTTATAAATACGAGCCATAGTCATCGTTCTCTTGCCCTTATCCCATGTTCGGTGCAGTACGTTTTACTCAAAGTCCCGGATGGATGTTCTCTTTTATATTTACAACTGATGCAGGAGATTCTTTTTCCTTGCAGGTGGATGATTACGACAATTTGATATGTGCTGGTGAGGAAATGTTTATAAAGGAAATAAATCCTGATGATTTGTGTTCAATTCTTCCTCTTGTTCCAATGGTATCTGTTGGTACTTTGTTTTCACTGGTTATGCTCTCGTATATAATTTACCGAATGTATGGTCAAGACATAAAGGTATTTTGGGTTTTATTTCTTTATGCACATTTAGGTAGATTTAGGTAGATTAGTAAATGAAATGAATATGAAGAATGAAACATGCTTACCAATCATTTGCCTTATAATATGATTATCACTCCTATATAGAGATGATAACATTTTATTATTAAACGAATAATTTTCTTCTATTATGCAATGCAAGATATTTCATTATTATTTTCATTTTGTGCCTTCTTCATTTTGATTTTTCCCTTGATTGTTCCCTTGTAATTAACAACATGATCGTATCATTTTCAGATGTTTCTATTCACCCACGGCTGGTGTCTTTGTTGTGTTCGCGAGGAAGATCTAGACGCAGATCGGGAATACGACGCATTCATATCTTTCAGTCACCAAGACTTTCAAGTCGTCAACGAGAATCTCATGCCAGGACTTGAACCGGACTACAGAATCTGCTTACACTACCGCGATTGGGTAGTAGGGGAATGGATCCCAGCTCAGATACAAACTTCAATTCTCTCATCAAAACGTACAATAATTGTTCTATCAAGGAACTATCTGGAATCCGTTTGGGGACTGTTTGAATTCCGAATGTCATTTGCCTTGGCTCTGAAAGAGGGTAGAATGAGGATTATTGTAATAGTGCTGGATGACGTCACTGGTGTAGAAATGGCGCCCGATCTACACCATTTTGTTTCGAATAACACGTATTTGAAATGGGAAGATCCTTGGTTTTGGCAGAAGCTTAGGTACGTTTTGCCTCATAAGGTTGATGTAAGTAAGAATATTCAAGCAAATGAAGACAATAATATAACATCTGATGATACTAGAGGTAGTAATAATATTGTCTTAAGAGTAGCATATAATGTTAGCGAGCCAGTTCTAAATGAAGCTGAAATTACAGTATGAATAATAAGTCCACGCAACTTATTCAAATAATTAAATTCTAGCTGTAAACAAAGTTTTGATTTCATAGTTGTGAACAATTTTCCTATTACAGGAGCAAACTCGATATATTACAGTGCTCTAATACCAAATTTAATTAAAACAAGCGTGCCTATTTGTAAAATTATGACTTACAATAATAAAATAAAAATACTTGCTAATAATGTTCTAATACCACTTTATTCCTACTAAAAGAAATAAAAACACTCATTCAGTAGGTACCAGTTATAACAGACAATTTAAAAATCTAAATAACCTGGTACTCGAGACCGAAAAGTTTCCAGCTCAGCATTATGTTCCAGTCAAAGACTATTAGGCCCGTATTTATAATCAGCTCTCAAAAGTGACAGCGAATTTGATTTCGTATCAGAAATGTCATTTCAGTACAAAACGACCTGTCAAATTTTCTCTCGCACTCAATATTGCTCTCAATCTTGAGATAGCTTTATAAATACGAGCCTTAGTATTCCGCTGGGCTCACAGCCGCACTCACAGGCTCAATCTCCTATTGCTGTTCATTGAAGAAGAAAATAACCCTATAAGGTTGACACATGGTTTATTCCTTAGATGAGGTGATTAACCTGACACAGATACTGGAAAAGCTGCCAATGACTCCTATGATATTATCATAAATATTATATTGAAATCCCTGTTCAAAGAACATTGACATCGTAAGATTTTTATCTTGGGTATGATATTATTATTATAATTTATAGAGGCAAGTACTTACCTATGGTTTTCTGTTTATTTGAAGAGATTTTGAAAAATACACACGAACTGCATGCTCCTGAGACATGTTCGTTATTATTCAGCCTACTCCATAACGGAAACAGGCGTGATGCTATATGTGGATGAAGGCACGATGAAGGGCACTGAGGGTTAGGTTAGGTTTGGTTAGGTTAGGTTAGTTTCGTTTGTGCATTCATCCGTATTAGATTCGTATCCAAATTGGCTTTCCTAGTATATGTTTGATAACTAGCTTTTGAAAGCGAAGGTGATCCTATAAGGGTTACTTTTTTCCTTTTGAGGTACGGAACCCTAAAAACTAATGTTTACCCATACCACAAGCTCTACTCTACAATTTTAAGCTATTTTGGGCACCCATTCACATTCTCCATTCGATTTATATAAAAAAAAGATAAACAAAACAAACAAAAAATTAATTGATTTATTTTATTTTTATGGCGATAACAAAGAAAAAAGTATTTCTCAAAATATTTTTGTTTCGTCAGGATTTATAATCATAAAACATTTCGTCACATCAAGTTATTTTAGATTTGTTATTTGCATAAACAAAAAAAAACCTTTAGAGTTCGTAGACCCGAAACCCGGCGTAAACAAATTTTAAATTGAATTTTGCATCACGTAGATTCTATAGCTAGTTAATTTGGTAGGTTTTACTTTGAATATTAATATCTCGGTACTTAATTTGAATATTAAGTAATGGAACAATCACGCAACTAGTGAAATAATACGATTAGTTTCTTAGAAGCATGAAAGGGGTAATTTTCTGGGAAATGACCCCCTCGATCAGACAATTTGTATGAAAAATTCATTTCTTTTTTAATTTTTTGAAAGAATTTCCAGGTGAAAGTTGACCCGTTGGACCTCACCCAGGGGAAGTACTTTTAAAACGTGAGACCGTCCAGCCCCTGTAGCATGCCACCGCGCGATAACGAATATATCGCATCTATCTGTCAAACTCCCATACATTTTGACAGATAGATGATATTAAATGTGTGATAAAATGGCTATCACGGCCTTATCGCGGCTGCATGCTACGGGGGCTGTAAGCTCCAGCTCCTATTGATAAAACTACAAAAAACAAAAATGTTCTCTATCCTTGAATAAACAGCGGAAGACAAGAGGATTTAGCTGCTTTCAACTTTAGAATACAGCAACCGTGCATCTGGAGTCTGCATTTGAAAGCTTCGGGAAAGTTCGCTTTGTAAGCTTAAACTGGAGAGTTCATTCTACTTATTATTGAATGCAGTTTTGTCATGGCTCTTGTTTCCTTCTAAGCATCACCAGCTTGCCTGTAGATAAATCAGATCACATTGAAAGATCTTATCTTTGTAAATTCAGAAAATATTAAATTTAAGGGTTTCTTGGTGAGCTCGCTCCATTATTGACTATGTTTCGATCGCTAATGGTCTAAAAGACTAAAGAGCCAAAACCATCGTAATAAAAACTGAGTCTATAATATTATAGCAGAGCAGTGTATCAAAAACTGGAAGAGATTTCGGACACAGGTAAGTGACTTAGGAACCAATTCCGTAGGTAAACTGGTTCGAATGGAGTTGAAACTAGATCATGGATGGTACGATATATATACGGTATACCGGGTTTAATAGAAAGCTTCTGTTTGTGTAACCTCCGTGGCCTAGAGGCCTGAGCATTATACTTCCAATCCGCAGTTTGTGCATTTGATTCCCCAAAGTTGTAAAATTGACATTGTAGGTGATTTTTCTCTAATTTAGTTTAGAAAATGCCGACTGAATCACTACTTAAGATTGTGTGCTTCGGAGGACACTGTTCGTAGTATTTGAAACTAGATGTCACAAAAACCATGCCAGAAGCATATAATAAGCAAATTATAATAATAATATAATTATTTAAAGCGCCGTACGTCAAATTAGGAATGTCAAAGTCACGTGTTTGTTTGCTATCCTGTTCTTATGTCAAATTTAAGAAAGTGACAGCGCTACTAAGAATTAGAATTAGTAATAGTGCGTCCTGAATTAGCACCAATGTATAAAAATCTAAGAAATTATTATGGCACGCTTTACCACTTGTTGGCATGGCAATGGCACGGTATTTATTCCCACTGGTATCGTCGCCGTGTTTTGTATTCGTTCTTCCCAATGACACTGCCTCCGTGGTCTAGCGGTCTGAGCCACGGGCTTACGACCCGGAGGTCCCGGGTTTGATTCCCGGCGGGTGACAATGACTTTGTGTTGTTGTTTCTAGTTTGGTTAGGACATAGCAGGCTGATCACCTGATTGTCCGAAAAGTAAGATGATCCATGCTGTCGGATGGGCATGTAAATAGTCGGTCCTGCGCCTGATTTCTCTCTGGTCGTGTCAGTCAATCTGTCCCATCAGAATAAGAGATTGAAGGAATAGAGAGTGCACCTGTGTGTAGCGCAAACACTTGGGCACTAAAAACTAGTCCTGCGCAGTTGGCCTATCTCTGAGAAATTGGCCGCCATCACCGAAAATCGGTGGGAGGACTTCCCAATGAAGAATCATTCGTACGACGCATATGCCTGTGTGTCTGCGCTCAGATTGGGACTAGGTGGGCGGGCGTTATAGTCACTTCCATGCTGGACTGGGAGTGATAGAAAAACATAGAATGTGCCAGCTGCATCTTCTCCCGTGCATGCTGTAAAAATCAGCTAAGGGAATCGAGGGTTTCAGTGTATTGCAATTTAGGCGATGGGCCTGACAATCCGTCACTATAGCAATATACATAATCATCATCTGTATTAGCCCTCGAAACTTGTCAGACGTGGCGGAACTACCTGCTTGGATCGTTTTTGCTCTGCCTTCCCCATTAGGGATAAAGGCGTGATTTTATATAGGTATATGTATGTATGTATAGTCGACGTATTACCGTCCTGGTGGAAAAACAGAGCTGGTATTGTTATCATGCCTTTGCCTTTGCGTATGCCGTCTAGTGGAAAAACAGCCGGAATACGACACGACACGACAGAAGAAAAATAACAAGACTTACAGAAGTCCAAAAAATAATCAAATAACGAAAATAATGCTGAGTAAACTTTGAACGTCTGACGACATAATTTGTTGTCGTTAGACATGTTAGCAGACGAACAGACTGCTTTTTGTTTGCAGATTATTTTTCTTAGTTGACAATGAGTAATGACCACTGATTGTGTTAATGCCATATCCAATATATTACTTATAGCAGATTTACTTACCTACTTTAGCTCTGGAATTTAGAACCTAGATTATTGTCTTTAAGGATGACTTCAGATGGATTTGACTTATTAGCACAAATGCTGTATTGCTGTTAGCTGCCTAATAATCATTTACATACATTAAACCCTGAGACACATATTAAACCCTGCAGGGTTTTAGTGTCTAACTTTAAGATTTATGTACCATTGTATGTTAAATTAGTAATTAATAAAATAAATAATAAAAAAAATACTTAATACCTTTTAATTGTGTTGTAATTTTGAAGCGCTCGTGGTCAAGTGGTTAGTGCTTATTCATTCCTATAACGAATTTTAAGCAACCATCGCCGTGGCCAGACCATGGTGGATGACCTGTGGAATAGCAACTCGAGCGTTCCACGCTTCGAAAAGCACGTTAAACCGTTGATCACGACAGAGGCCATTGCTTAGTATTGGCGGCCTGAAAACTCTGGCAGCTAGGTTCGCCACCTGGTAAAAGCCTAATATAGTTTTGGGTCTGGTCATTTTAAACCAGGGCAGCCCACTCATACTTATGATCGTTACTATTTTTGTCATGACCTCTTAGTCTAGAGTACTTTCCTTGCCTTACTTATTAATTTTGATCATGGTTCCATCTTCAAAAGTTAATTACAAGGAGACAAGAAAACCACTAATAACAGAGTGAAAGACGTTTCTTACTACCCACTTAATATTAATTTATTTACCAAGTAAATAAGCTTATTAACCTTTAATGAGGATGGCAACCCCAAAATTAGCAACGAGATTTGTCAACCAACTTAAAACATGAAAAACTAAATGTCAAGTGATTTCGGCTGAAGGACTTGTTTCCACGCCAAAACTCTTTAAAAAAAATCAAGAAGATTTCAAGATATGAGTTCAAATAAGCGCAGGCTTGGCGGTTACGTTCGTGGCCGCGGCAAAAAATTGTGCAACTAACGCAAAAAGAAGCTAATTCGGCGTTTGCGCACTGCTCCGAATCCGATTCTTATCCGAATTCTGTCCGTGATAATTTCAAATAAAACGGATTCGGATGAGTGCGAAAGCTGTCATACATCTACTAGGAAGGCCACTTCGGATCAGAAAATATTTGGATTCGATTTCTTAGGAGCAGTGCGCAAACGTTCTAAGAATTACATAAACTATTTTGTACATTAGTGTATGTGCAAAAACTTAAAAGTAACAAAGATGGGACATCGATATGGACAGAGGGGAAAGATAAGGGTTCTGTAGTCCACAAGGAATCCTATAAGCTCCATGTTCGTAGGCCATAAAAACAGCGGGTAAACACAATAAAAACTGATGCAACTTCGACGAAGAGTCGGGAAAAAATGTATTCTATAAATGCGTATCAAACCCATACGTGCTTAAACTCTTACGTAAGAACCCGTGTTATAGTACCTTACGATACAAGTGCGTTGATAGTCACAGCCGAGGCGATATTGCTACAAGAAAGCAGAGGCTGTAATTATCAAACCGCACGTATGTCGTACGACGTTTTATAATATATTTGCGAGGAAATAGCTTAAAAATTAAAACAATACAGCGAAAGCCAACGAAAAAAATAATTGAAAACGGAAAATTAAAATTTAATTCCACATTTTTTATTAATTTTTTTTTCGCGAATGTTGTTAAATTTCCAGAGGTCTTTGCCCAGCAGCAGTGGGATGGATGATAAGATAAAAAGGCTAACAGCAATATACAGATATATCTTAAGCAACCCTCAAACTTGTCAGACGTGGCGAAACGACCTTTGTTTAGGTTGTTTTCGCTCTGTTAGGGATAAAGGCGTGATTGTATGTATGTATAGTTAATGCATTTTGTAGGAGAAGTCAATGTGTTCGCTTATTTCATAGTAGAAAGCTTATTTCGTGGCCCAGTTGTTGATAAGGGTAAGCAAAAACGTCTTGGACGCTTGTTGTTACTTTTCCACGGGTATGTTTCTGTTTGTGCTCCCGCAGGAACTTTTCCCAGACAAGTTTTTTTTTTATTTCCTAGGGAATATGGTTGGAATACGGGTAGGTTGTTTTTGTTTAGTGCTTTTAAAGTCCGTTTATACAGGGTGTCATTGTTTTGTAGCTGCGAAATGAATTATTTATTAGCGTAGGGGGTTTTTATTAGAAATGTCATTCCAGTACAAAATTACCTGTCAAATTAGCACTCAATATTCTCTAAATTTTGAGATCGCTTTATAAATACGAGCCTTAGTCAATGAAACTGAAGAACTATGAGCAGAAAATTCTTTTAGGAAATGAAAAAATAAATGGCTTTACCAATTGTCTGATCGCGGTTTTCATTTTGTAAGGGAAAGTCTTCTTTCTTTTCATTTATTTTAAGAATTTCCAGTTAAAGGTTGTTCAGTTTCGTTGACTGAGCATCCCCCTATCAGTTCTCTGGTGCGCTGTCCCTTACATACATACATATAATCACGCCTTTATCCCTAATGGGGTAGGCAGAGCGTAAACGAACTAAACAAAGGTCGTCCCGCCACGTCTGACAAGTTTTGAGGGCTATACCAGATTGATCTGTATATTGCTATAGTGACAGGTTGTCAGCCCATCGCCTAAATTACAATACTGAAACCCTCGAATCCCTTAGCTGGTTTTTACAGCATGCCCGGGAGGAGATGCAGCTGGCACATTCTATGTTTTTCTATCACTCCCAGTTCAGCATGGAAGTAGTCCCTTACACCCCGTATATTAATTGAAATTTCTTACAGCAGACCTGCAGACTTTTTTGGACATGGTATTCGGAATCGGACTTCGAGAGCTGAGGTGAGGATAAAGCGTTTGTTTTTTTAATAAATGTTTATTGAACAATTTAATAATATAAAGGTATTTTCCAAATCTGTTAAACAATATAGACAAAAATAATACTTCAAACTGAACAAAATCCAATACAAGAAGAGAAGCCGCAAAATCTCCGAAACTCAAAATATTGCAGCACAAATTATTATGTTGATTTTGTGAAAGCCTTTGTAGAATATAGTTTAGTTTAGTTGTATAGGCTTTAAAACGTAGGTCATCAAAATTGTGTAAAATGACCGTTTAAATTCGTCAAAATATCTGAATGCTATTTATGTTGCTATCTAGAAATATCTGTTCTTTTTATTCACAGGGATTTACGTAAACATTCAGTTAGTTCGTGTTTTTTTTTTTAATTTTTAAAATCTTTTATAGCCAGGGACGCTGCATCCATTATAGAGTCAAAACTGGGTGAAAAGATTGAATTTGAACTGTAAGTACCTCTAGAAGAGGAAGAAGTAGTTACTGTAGTTACACTGGACTTTGTTGTACAGGATTTGGAATATTTACTTGAAGGCTTCGTAGAATTCGATGTACTTGATGTAATACTTGGTGTTCTGCGAGAAGGCTTTTCCTGCGGACAGCCTTTGCCAGCACCAATTTCCAACGCCTTTAATAATAAGAAAGATTTTGTTTGTAATCTCGGTTTACGGCTTGTAATCAAATATCTACCAGCAGCCGCCATTTTAGCGGAATAATCTCCACAAAATGTCCTCATAAGCAATTTCTTGAATATGATCGGCTGATCTTCGTTTTTGAGTATTACCAGTGCCTGTTTCGTGTCGTAAATTTCTTCTTTTTCGTTTTTCTTGTTAGCTACAAAGCGTTCCAGTTGTTCAATACACCAGGTTAGTTCTAGATCAAACTGGCGTAATGCTGTTTCATGGTCTGCTGGAAAGCATCTAGCTGCCTCCGCTCTGAGGGCTACTTGATTAGGTCTTGCTGTTCCTTGATACTGTGCTTTTGCTGTTCCTTGATACTGCGCTCTTGCTGTTTCTTGATACTGCGCTCTTGCTGTTTCTTGATATTGCGCTCTTGCTGTTTCTTGATACTGTCCTTTCCTTGGTTTCGGCATAATGCAGGAGTAGTACAGATTTTCAGAAATATTGTTTCTGGTAAAAGCGGTTTTATAATTGCAACAGATATAAAAAACAATATACGGTTGTTTTAGTTAATAAAATATAGAATACACTATCAAAATAATCAGAAAAACGTTATCAAATAAAATTATTATGAAAACTTCAAACGCAAATCAAACGTGTAGCATCAATATTGGCTTCAATATGTCGAAATAATTAAAAGACAGAAATTGACAAAAATTTTCAGTTGCTTGGTTACAACTAGGAGTTTTTAATCCGAGGAAGATCTTGAATGAGGTTTTTTTCTAAGCAAATTCTGTCAACCGTGTTGCTCTAAGATATCTAGTGTGATATCTAGATGTTCTGCAGCAGCGTTCCCTGTGATTATAAAAAAAAACCGGCCAAGAGTCGGACTCGTGTACGAAGGGTTCCGTACCATCATCTATAAAAATAAAAATCATATCTGTTCTCGCTCGAGTGCGAGTCGGACAACAGACATGATTTTTTTAACCTGTAGTGGTAATCAACTCAAGCGTATCCGTGCTTCGGAAGGCACGTTGGTCCTATACGCACAACAACAAGTATAGCCGAGCGGCATATTGAAATAAAAACACTATAATTATCTCTCTATGGTTACATCAACAACGAATTGGGAGCCAAACTAAAAGCTAAATACAGATGGCGCTGTGGGCGACTGTACCTTGTTACGTGTCAATGTCACATGTGTAATGCGATTTTATCAGTATTTTTTACCATTATACGATACTTTTTAAATATAATCACTTTCTTTGTAATGCGCTGAACACAATCAACTTGCATCACTTGCTCTGAAGTTTTTAATACGTAATTTTTTTTTTCCACTGGCACCCACTGTTTTCATTGTTTGGAATATTTGGAAAACAAATGAATTCCCCTATTTTTGCAATTAAATGCATTGCATTGTGGCATTAACTGATAATATTCCAAAAATATTCAGTTTGTTTACAAAAGCTGGTACAATTTGACAGTTCTCAAGGTACAGTCGCCCATGCGACACCTAGCGGGAGAAAAAGGCAGTTTTCCTCCTCATTCGTTTGTTTTTCTACGAATAACTAAAAATCCAATTAAATATAAAGGGTTTGAAACATTATCATTTAATGTTGTAGAAAAGGTTTCGCCAACATTAATGAAGAAAACATTGTTAGGGTAGTAAACCATATAAAAGCCTCCGAATTACCCCCAAACACTGTCTCAACCCCAAATTAATGTAGCAGAGCAGTCAGTTTGAAAACTGGACATTTCGAAAATGTTTGAGCAAACTTTATATTTCAAAAATCACTGCAAAATCTAAAGAAATTACCAGAAACTATCATCTAGGTATTTATAGAGAAAAAAACATCACAGATTTGCCTGTGTATACTGGGTGTAAGGGACAGCATCCCGCAAACTGATAGGGGTTGCTCAGTCAAAGATACTGAACTACTATCACCAGGTTTTTTTTTCAGGAAATAAAAAAAAATATTGCTTTTCCGTACAAATTGTCTGGAGCCGTATTTTTGAACCGCTCGAATCGAATTCGCATGCGAAAGAGCAACTTTCGCATGGCAATTTGTATGAAAATCGCATGCGAAAGTTGCCCTTTCGTATGCGCATTGGAGTTCGAGTGGTTCAAAAATACGGCTCCTGATCTGATCGAGATGGTAATTTTGTATGAAAAAGCAAAATATTTTTTTCATTTCCTGAAAAAATGTCCTGGTGGTAGTTGTTCAGTTTCCATCCAACGTTATTTGCCTAGCTGGGCAAATAACAATAAATTTTAATAATGCCTAGACACATCACGGACTACCCAGTTCTTCGGTTTGACGATAACATTAACACGAAAACAATGGAAAATAATCATTTGTTCTCTGTTTATTGCGGTAATAATCATGATTATTTCCGAGCAAGAAAATAATAATAATTATTATAATCGCTACCGAATCTAGGAGGCCATGTTCATTTCACGCTCTATTTAAGAGAGTACGCCTGGTTGTGTGGCGCCACTGTCGTTTTGACCTTTTTTTTTATTGACTGTAAAACAGGGCAGGCTGTATGCCCAGTATATATGTTTCCATTGACTGCCTCCGTGGTCTAGCGGTCTGAGCCATGGGCTCACGACCCGGAGGTCCCGGGTTCGATTCCCGGCGATGGACAATGACTTTGTGTTGTTGTTTCTAGTTTGGTTAGGGCATTGCAGGCTGATCACCTGATTGTCCGAAAAGTAAGATGATCCATGCTGTCGGATGGGCATGTAAATAGTCGGTCCTGCGCCTGATTTCTCTCTGGTCGTGTCAGTCAGTCTGTCCCATCAGAATAAGAGATTGAAGGAATAGAGAGTGCACTTGTGTGTTGCGCAAACACTTGGGCACTAAAAACTAGTCCCGCGCAGTTGGCTGATCTCTGGGAGAATGGCCGCCGTCACCGAAAATCGGTTGGGAGGACTATGTTTCCATTTCTTGAAATAATTTCTTCGTTCAGTTCGTTTCGTTGTCTGAGCAACTCCTCTGTGTGTGAAACTGTCCCTTACACCCTGTACATACATACATACATATAATCACGCCTTTATCCCTAATGGGTTAGGCAGAGCGTAAACGACCTTAACAAAAGACGTTCCGCCACGTCTGACAAGTTTTGAGGGTTATTCCAGATAGATCTGTATATTGCTATAGTGACAGGTTGTCAGCCCATCGCCTAAATTACAATACTGAAACCCTCGAATCCCTTAGCTGATTTTTACAGCATGCCCGGGAGGAGATGCAGCTGGCACATTCTATGTTTTTCTATCACTCCCAGTCCAGCATGGAAGCACCAGGAGATACGTTTTGACTTAATATACACCCTGTATATTAAGTCAAAACGTATCTCCTTTGCTTCTCAAATATCTTGGCTGCACTAAAAGATCTCTCTAGGCGCGCAATATGCAGCAAACACATCTCACTGCAGTAACCGACAGGCAGAATATGAAATATGAAACAATTTCTTAGTGAGCGTTTCGGTTGTAGGGCTGCCAGAAAATACACCGGAATTTTTGTCACGAAAGAAATGGCTTGTTTATAAACTTTCATGTTCTATAGAACATGAAACTGAAAAATTTCAGTATTCATTGAAAAAAAAAACCACAGATTTCGTGCCGCGACTATTGAACACATTGGAAATGAATCTGATTAAGTTGTCCATATCGTTCTTTGTCTCCAAAATATCGAACGCCTAAATAAAAAAATCGGAAAATAATGTTTTTTTTTTCACTATATCGGCCATAACTTGCTTGTTTTTGACTTTTTTACAGCTCTCGTGAATACGCGTCATTTGAACCTTTTTGAATATCATATTTTCACAAATCACAACTCCGAGATAAAGGGATCGCACTTTTTTGTGAAATCGGAGCCTACACTGGAGCGAACGAAAAGATTTTCTTAGCTGAATGAAATTTATCGCTGTATATTTATTTTAATTAGATGGGTCTGCCAAATACCATGTAAAGAAGGTCAGTAAAAGGTGCTGACCAGTTAATTTTTTTTTTTTTCACACCCGAAATACATGATCGAACTTCTTGGGCAGTTGGGTAAAAATCGGAGGCAGCCCTATGTCAATATAATACGGAAACAGAACTAGAGTTGCGGAAGTAAATCCACACAAGAAACCTCTACAAGTTTAAAAGGGCATCGTGCGAGAAAAACGAAATTACGATATTTTTGGAGGCTTGTTGTTTCTTAGAAACATGATTACTTGAACTTTCCTCGATAGAAAAAAATTACAAAGTTAAAGGGTAAACGGAAATAACAACGGTAGGGCACATTAATTTCACTGCTATTTTAAAAGACATAGTAATTGGGTACTTGACTGGGTAGCTTAAAAAATTCAAAACGTTTATACTTAAAACTAATGGCTAAAAATATTGTGGATTTCATTCATCATTAAAAAAAAAATGTACATTTAGATTCTAATAAACGAATTAAAAGTATATAAGTTATTGATTTGATTAGTCAACATTTACTAAAATGTGACGTCATAATTTACTATTTTCATACAAAAAAGCGTTTTTGACATTTCATAAAAAGTTGCTGATTTGACTAGTTGGAAAGTAGCCAATTCTACACAAGAAACCAAATCTTACGTTATGTTGTGACGTCACTCGGGTACAGTTACTTAAATTTTAATATAAAAATAATAGCTGATTTAAAACCGAAAACCATGAAACTAGTTTTTTTAAATTACGTAAAGATTCAGAAAAAAATATAAAATAAATATGTTTTTTTTTTTTGAACAAGGCGAATTGCCCTCGTTATTTTCATACTAGACCGAAACGCCTTTTACGAAGTGTTTTACGCTCTGCTTACTCCATTAGAGATACAGGCCTAACTTTATTGTACGTGTGTACGTTCTGTAACCAACTAGCCATTGAAGGCAGTCAGTGCAAAATTAATAAATTTTTCGGTTTAAATAAATGAATTATTTTATGCAAATATTTCTGATTTGTTGTCTTTACAGGGTGTAACAGAAAGGGTATATGCATCGAGAAATGTGTGAATCTACCCATGAAACTGAACAACTTTCCCTAAGAAACATAGGTCGAAAAACGAAAATATACCCTTTCTGTTACACGCTGTATAAGTGAAAATTGAATTGTTGCAAACAAATCTAAGAATGGTTTTTGATAACTTTATCGATGAAATCTCTCATGGAGGGCACAGAAGAAAAGACAGTTGGGTAACCCTTCGAGGCACATGGTTGCTTTCCCCAAGACGTCACGCCGTGAAGGTAATCATTATCTTGATGCTTGAAGAATATTGGACTGCCACTGTCTCCCTGAAATTATAATGAGTATTTTTTTTTAAAAAGAATTCGAACAATCCGACTGTAGTACCTATAAAAACATGTTCTAATGGGCGCTTTTCCACTAGACGGCACGTCAACGGCAACGGCGACGTCACAGTACCGTCGACGATATCGTAGGTGAGATAATGTATGAAAATCAATGAAATTATATGACACGCTTTTCCACTTGACGGCACGGCACCACCGTCACGGCATGTCATCGATTCCCATAGATATTGTCACGTGATCGTCGCCGTGCCGTCGCCGTTGCCGTTGACGTGACGTCTAGTGGAAAAGCGCCCAATGTATTATTTTTTTACAATTGAGCGTTAACATATAAATCATATTATGTTTGTAATCTTTTGAAGTAATGATCTTCCAATTTTGGATTTAAGCCGTGGTAAAAATTTTGGTACTATGATAATAAGTAGGTACATAAGTATAGTATTTTTATCACACGACTAACGCTCGACCATCGTTGTGGCCCTTGTGTGCGTTACTACAGATTTACTATGGCGAACTCATGCACCACATTAAGGCAATGTACGTGAAGGTACATTTACACACACAAGTGTGGCCAAGTGGCAGTATCATCATCTTCCTAGCCTTTTTCCCGTATTTCACGGGGTCGGCTACCTAATCTTGGGGATTGAACGAGGGTACTGGTTTTTACACAGAGCGACTGCCATCTGACCTCCGCAACCCAGAAGGGAAACCAGACCCAATCCTAGATTAGGTTACACACAACCTTTGAATTTCTTCGTAGGTGTGTGCAGGTTTAATCACGATGTTTTCCTTCACCGTAAAAGCGCCGAATAAACGTACATATGAATTTGAAAACCGAAAAAACACATTGGTACGTGGTGGGATTCGACCCACGACCTCCTGCACAGAAGGCCGCGGCCCTATCCACTACACCATCCGGGCCAAGTGGCAGTATGGCTAAGTGAAAAAAAAAAAAACAATTATACTTACATTACAGCTTCCCTTCCCAGCATCACCTCCAGCGCAGATCATTCGGTCGCTGATGATGTCCAAATCGGAAAGTCCAAAATGTGCTGAATCTTTATAAATCTTTTTGCATTTCTTTTCATCGACGTAAGGAAGCTTCACAGAAAGAAGTCGTTCTGATGGATTCTGAAATAAAATAAGTACTTGGGTCAGTTATCTATTATGCATTAATCAAACTGTACATGCATTAATCAAATCACACCCGTATCCCTAATAGGTTACTCAGAGCATAAACGACATAAACTATGGTCGTTCTGGGTCCGAAAAGTTTTGAGGGTTTTTCAGATAGATCTGTAAACTTCTTCTGAAATTATTTTCAAATAGCTATTTGATAAAGCTTTAGTGAATTTAGGTACAGTGTGCTCGCACTTTTGATTTTCAAATTTTTTGTAGGAATAGGATTTGATTTCTGGAATATAGGTACTTAGGTAGGTACTTACTCCACCTATTTTGTTTATGTAAGTGTTGTTGACATTTTGAACCGACTCCAAAACAAAAAGGAGGAGGTTCTCAATTTCGTCTGTATGTTATAGTTGTTGTTTTTTTGTGTGTGTATGTTACGTTACCTCATAACCCCGTTATTTATGAACCGCTTTGAAAAATTCTTTTTTTATTATAAAGAGTATACTCCTTTATGTATTCCACTTGATGGACAGGTAGGAGAAAAATGCGTGTAAAGATATAATGTATTTTATTGTTGTTCTTGTGATTGTTCTTCTACTAAGGCTCGTATTTATAAAGCGCTCTCAAGATTGAGAGCAATCTTAAGTATGTATTTGACAGGTCGTTTTGTACTGAAATGACATTTCCAATACGAACTCAAACTCGCTGTCACTCTTGAGAGCTGATTATAAATACGGGCCCTAGTTACTCAATAAAAATAAAGTTGACGTTACCCAGTCCTCTTTCAGTCCAAAGCCAATGGTCTGCATCATATCACCATCCTTGAGAACCATGCTTGAATCAGCCATTTTTATAGGTTGCACTTTATCATTAAATGTAAGATGCTTCTTTAGTTTGATAACAGCAATATCATAATCTACAATTGTAGCATTAAGTACCCATTTCGGATGTCTAAATACATTTTCAATTTCGTAGTCGGTCCCACCTTTAACATTATCAGTCCCAACAGATATACGGGATTGCCTGAAATAAAGATTTTAATTTGCTAGTCCAATTTCATAATGTACGTTTATTTAGCGCTTTTAGGGTGAACGAAAACATGGTGAGGAAACCTGCACACAGCTACGAAGAAATTCAAGGGTTGTGTTTGAAGTAGACCAATCCGTACTGGGCCCACTTGGTCGAGTAAGGCCCGATTGCCCTATTCCAGGGTAGGCTCATGCCCTTCGGTAGGGACGTATATGAGCTGATGATAATGAATTAATGACGAATCCTCCATCAAAATTCGTTATGGTTATTTTGGTATACTTACCTAAACCGTTGTCCTGCGCAATGCCCAGCCGTCACTAGAAATTGTTCATTTACAATGACGGCTCCACATCCCCAATATTCGCCCTTAAGCGTGTATCTTGCCATAAAAGGAACTTCTGTGATGTTTATCGGATTTCCGCCAAAAATTCCAAAATTGCTTTCACCTTTCAGGAAACAAACAAAAATGCGTATAAAGGTATCATTCCAAATAAGAATAAGAAGAGAAAAAAGCCCGGATGGTGTAGTGGATAGGGCCGCGGCCTTCTGTGCAGGAGGTCGTGGTTCGAATCCCACCACGTACCAATGTGTTTTTCGGTTTTCGAATTTCATATGTACGTTTATTCGGCGCTTTTACGGTGAAGGAAAACATCGTGAGGAAACCTGCACACGCCTACGAAGAAATTCAAAGGTTGTGTGTAACCTAATCTAGGATTGGGTCTGGTTTCCCTTCTGGGTTGCGGAGGTCAGATGGCAGTCGCTCTGTGTAAAAACCAGTACCCTCGTTCAATCACCTAGATTAGGTAGCCGACCCCCAGACATACGGGAAAAAGGCTAGGAAGATGTGTGATTCCAAATTGGACTGCACGCAGCAGTTGCAGACTGCAGAGCAGCAGATTATACACAAAAAACTGTAACATGATTTCTGTATTAGATGCTCTGTCATATAGGCCCGTATTTATAATCAGCTCTCAAGAGTGACAGCGAGTTTGAGTCTGCAAAATTGCATAACTAGGGCCACCGCAAACGATTGAAGTTTTTACAAAAGTGTGTCATTATTTTAATGAAATTGTCTCAGAATATTGTAGTACTAGTTAAGACACATCCGAATCTTTAATAAATATTTCAATAGCTACATACTGTACTTACCGTCAACGTCGATGCTACGGCAGAAGCAAACGCTTGCAAGCAGAAGCAAGAAAGTGCAACCGATCAGCTGATACATGTCTCCTTGTTGCAATAAATAATATCCAATACATTTATTTTTTAATATGATGCAGTTTATATACTAACAAAACCGCATAGGTACTTATACAATAGAAACTATTTTAATGCAGTACAAATATTAAAAATATGTACCTACAATTGGTTATCTTTGGACGCATTTCTAAAATTTCTACGATTGCTAGTTATTAGTAAGTTATTACTGAACATAACCTAAAACGATAAGAACACTTTTTTTACAATGTATCGAATTAATACTAACTTAAACCAAATTCCTTAAACCATTCTTCTATGCTGGACTGGGAGTGATAGAAAAACATAGAATGTGCCAGCTGCATCTCCTCCCGGGCATGCTGTAAAAATGATGATATGAGGGTTTCAGTATTGTAATTTAGCCGATGGGCTGACAACCTGTCACTATAGCAATACTTATACAGATCTATCTGGAATAACCCAGAAAACTTGTCAGACGTGGCGGAACGACCTTTGTGTAGGTCGTTTACGCTCTGCCTACCCCATAAGGGATAAAGGCGTGATTATATGTATGTATGTAAACCAAATAGTGTTTTCTGAAAAAGGAAAGTGAGAGGCAAAGGCGAAAGTTACACAGCCGACATAGATTTACGAGCGGTTCTGCCGCACTTTCCAAAATGGCTGATTTTATTATAATGAATGTTTTTTTATGGTGGAAAAGCATTCTCAATTACACGTCGTTTAAGGGGGTTTGAGAGCTGCGACTGTGGCGCCATCAAGATTTAAATTATTTGTGCCTGAAATACAAACATTTTTTGAATATTTTACGTTTGGGGACAATCGCAACTAATTCTCCATAATCTCTAATGTGGCCACTTTTAGCACATTTGCAATACATAGCTTTTATGCTTCGTGTGAATTATTATCATAATGAATTATAAAATGGACCCTTAGTTGCGATTGTCGCCAAACGTAAAATATTCAAGAAAATGTTTGTATTTCAGGCCCAACAGATTTTTTGGTGACGGCGACCAATCTCCCAGAGATCAGCCAACTGCGCGGGACTAGTAGTACTTATTTAGTGCCCAAGTGTTTGCACAACACCAACACATGACTGCACTCTCTATTCCTTCAATCTCTTACTCTGATGGGATAGATAGACTGACACGACCAGAGAGAAATCAGGCAAAAAAGGACCTAATATTTACATGCCCATACGACAGCATGGATCTTACCTTTCAGACAAACAGGTAATTAGCCTGCAATGTCCTAACCAAACCAGAAACAACAACACAAGGCCATTGTACCAGTAATGGAACCCGGAACCTCCGGGTCGTGAGCCCATGGCTCAGACAGACCATGGAGGCAGTAACGGTTGCATAAGAATAATGAGGACATTACCACTTTTATTGAAAAATTCAAGGGCAATTTCAGGGGTCAAGTGAAAGTCTGTGAAAGTGAGTGTGAGAAAGCACTTTGTAGAGATGGATGTAGTTATCCCTTTTTTCCGTTTGAAAAGCTGGAGTGACGTGGGTTGGTATAATATACAAGTTTGCGCCGTTTTTGTTGTTATAGAGGTACGAGTAGGTACTTATACAGGGTGTAAAAAAAAGTACTGCGTTCCTTTAAACTACATGTTCTTCTAATGATACCAAACAACTTTAGATTGTTATTTTGAACTGTATTTTTACCGCGATTATATTTATTGTTACCTCGCTATTTCAGAGCTGTTTCATCGGTAGACTACTCGTGACCATGGAGCTTGAAGCTCCTTGTCTTTCCAGAACTTACTTAGATTAAAATAACTTAGTTTAAATTACTTAGATTACTTAGATTTAGCCGTAAGATATACAGGCGTGGCTATTAATATGTGTGGATGTTACTGTATCTTCCTGACATTTTCTTTTCTCCGCCTTTTTCCGGACCATTACGCTAAACTGTGTCTTTCGCGCTCGGTTCGCGAAGAGAGAGAAAGTTTTCCCATTTTCTTTGAATTTAAACTTGGAGCACTCCACAAGAGCGCTCTGAGTTCTGACGCTTAGGAACTTTGTGTGTCACAGTGATACCCTTGATTCTTAAAAATAAATATCCTTCTTTGGCTTAAAAATAAATCTGCGCAAAGGTGGTTTATCACGCGAAATCTATTGGTAGTTGAATGACCCAACAAAAAACCTGACCGAATAGGTTATTTTCCTACTAGTCAAATCAGCAACTTTTTGTGAAATGTCAAAACGCTTTTTTGTATGAAATTGTTAGTTGTGACGTCACAGGTCTGTAAATATTGACCACTCAAACACAGTATAATTCAATAGTCTGACGTTTCAGACTCATATATTACACTGTGACTCAAATCAATAACTATTATATTTTTAACTCGATTATTAAATCTAGATGAGCATTTTTTTTAAATGATGAATGAGATCCACAGTATTTTAGCCATCAGTTTTATGTATAAACGTTTTGATTTTCTTTTAGCCACCCAGTCAACATGCCTATTCCACAGTTCGAACATATTTTTTTTATTAGAACATTCTACTTTTAAATGTAGGACAATTAAAACTTTTTATTCCAAAAGCACACAAAAGTTAAGAGTACAGATTTATAGCCATCCCTGGATATAGCTGAAAATTTATGACCGTACCTAACCTACATGCACGTATCATATATATAATTATTTTATAAAGTTTTATAATATTAAAAAACTATACATTTTTATAGGTACATCTGTTTGTGTATCTCTTGTGATAAAAACCTATAAAAATGTATAGTTTTTTAATATTATAAAACTTTATAAAATAATTATAAAACTTTCTTCTCTGACACCAGGATTCATAAGAACATTCGACGACTTGAAAATCACACAATAATAACGCGGGGAGGACCATTTTGCGGAGATCATGCCTAACGACTGCTCCTAATGAGTTGGATTCCGTTTCGATCCAAACAAGCTAAACTCTCAAGAGCAAAGCATTTGCGAACAAACTGTCATGCGGACACTTCCGCATCTGAAGAGTCGAAATGAAGACGAAACAGTGGTCAACAAAGAACCGATGCGTTTTGTTTTGTGTTCATCGACATTCATCAATCATCAGAAAGGAAGGCCATAGAGCCTTCCACGCTTAAGAATAGCTTAAGAATAACGCGTTTTACATACATACATACATAAAATCACGCCTTTATCCCTAATGGGGTAGGCAGAGCAAAAACGACCCAAAGGTCGTTCCGCCACGTCTGACAAGTTTTGAGGGTTATTATAGATGATTAGGTATAGGTATTGCTATAGTGACGGGTTGTCAGCCCATCGCCTAAGCTGCAATACACTGGAACCCTCGTTTACTGGAACGCGTTTTACTGTTCTGTATATTTACTATGGCAACACGAATAGGTACATCACTGTAATTCAGTTTCGAATTTCCAATCCGTGTTTTGTTTACCTGCCAGTGCTGTGGCTATTGTTCCCAGATGTTCCAGTTTCAGCCATGTTTCAGCCAATCAAAGCCGTCGTAATAACGTCATCGGTGACCCGTATGATTGGTTAAACCGACTTTCGGATTGTCTGGATTTAGTTGAGTGTAGAACTTTATCCTTTATTCGTAGGTGTAGAGCGTTTATTTGGTGTTTATTCGTAGGTGTAGAGCGTTTATTTGGTGACCCTAGTACCCTTTACAGTTTACAGTTTACAGCATACGGGGCAAACGAGTTCAAACAATAATAGTCTTTTTTTTTATTTCCCAGAAGATTTTTTAAGGAAAGTTGTTCAGTTTCGTTGACAGAGCAAATCGCCCTTTAGTTTTCGGGATATCATGTCTAACTCTTTACAGTATCAACAGTATCACATACTTGCGTCCATCCATCTTTTATATCAAAAAGCACCAAGTCCTAGGCCCGTATTTATAATCAGCTCTCAAGAGTGGCAGCGAGTTTGAGTTCGTATCAGAAATGTCATTTCAGTACAAAACGATCTGTCAAATCCATACTTAATAGTGTTCTCTATCTTGAGATCGTTTTATAAATACGAGCCCTAAAGTTACCTAGCTATCATCTTATCCATCCAATAAAGGTAATTTTTCTGTAAATAATCAAAACCTTATTTTGTTTTGTTTACATACACAAACAAAATAAATACCTATATTATTCTGTTAACCCAGTTGAAAGATTAGTTCTTAGTTTACCGATGTGCAAAACCATCGAATGAATATTCAAAGCCTTGTCTGGTGTTTGCAAGAACCTTGTCACTCTTGATAAAGTCACGGTTTATTTAACACGTTCACTGCCTGCTAAAAGTGTTATCAGAGGATTGTATGCGTACAGTATGGGTTAGATTTTATTTGTATTTAAAATGCGACATGGTTTCAGTAAAGACAGCGACCGGGACCGACGGCTTAACGTGCCCTCCGAAGCACGGAATCCTTTTTCTTTTCGGACAATCAGGTGATTAAGCCTGCAATATCCTAACCAAACTGGGGAACATCTCACAAAGTGATAAATTGACAAATATCAACTTTGTGTTCCCCCCTGGGAATCGAACCCAGAACCCCAGGATCGTAAGCCCACGGCACAGACCACTAGACCACGGAGGCAGTCGGGCAGCACTGAGTTCAACAGACCATGTTAACCGTAAATAACTTTGGCTCAATAATAGGGGATATATCCCCAAATTGTAAAATCTCACTGCGGCCCAGAAAACTAGCTAATTGCCGAATTGAGTTTTAAAATTTTTACTCTTCATAAGTCCAATTGGCTACTTTCCAACTAGTCAAATCAGCAACTTTTTATGAAATGTCAAAAACGCTTTTTTGTATGAAAATAGTAAATTATGACGTCACATTTTAGTAAATATTGACTAATCAAATCAATAACTTATATACTTTTAATTCGATTATTAAAATCTAAATGTGCATTATTTTTTTTATGATGAATGAAATCCACAATATTTTTAGCCATTAGTTTTAAGTACAAACGTTTTGAATTTTTTAAGCTACCCAGTCAAGTACCCAAAAGATAGAAAGGGAATGCCTAAACCAACGAAGCAACCTGTCATAAGGCAAAACATAGCTAACTGAATAGATTAATTAATTAATTAATTACCAACAAAATTACAGCCTGTTCTGAGGGAACATGTTTGCCATTCGGATATTATTAATGGCTGTGAAATTAATAACTACTGATGTCAATTCGATTAGCACACGACTTTACTATATCTTGTTCGTAATACGCCCTAAGGGAATGGCAGATAGAATTTGATATTTTTTGAAGTGAAACTTCTTTAGGCGCGATGAGAGTAAACTTTCAAGGTCGCCACACGGGCATTGGCGACGGTTTTTGATTGTCCCGTTACCATGATGTCAGAAATGTCAAAGAAGTTTCACCTATTACGTTATTTACTGAAGACTTGGCTACACTGCCTTATCAAAAGAAAATTGAAGACTTGGCTAAATGCCTTAATGATAATATACTGAAGACTTGGCTTATGCCTTAAAAATTAACAAATTCAAGATGATGTGAAAAATCAGACGAGGCTGTATGGCTCTGTTCCTTTGCCTATCCTATAATGGATGAATGAAAAAAAAAAAAAAAACTGACACGTGTGCTCGGTACACACGCTATTTTTTTATGCTCTACATACCTACTCCTACAGGTTATAATTATACTATGGGTTGAGAGGTGTCACATGGTCACATAAATATGACCTGAACAATGCTTAAAATTTTTCAAATGAAGTCTAACTAACAGGATTAAAATAAATTCGTTTACCTGTGGCAGACCTTATTTTGGTTAGTCAAGTGCAACGCCTAATTGGCACCATTGTATTTGTATTTGCTTACAGTTAAGTATGATAGAGCTGAAATTCTGTATTTGAATATCGTTAAGTGTGATAAATAGATGTGTAATTTCTTACGTTGGAAATCATAATTCAGTGAGTCTTTGAAGTTTTCAAAAGACGGTGCGTTTGATGTTATTGGGTGACTTTTGGTCTAGACTACAGTCAAATTACTAGTCTTTACTTTTTAAATGTATGTACTTTAAAAGCCATTAAGGAGAGACAATGGTTTCCTTGCAAAATTATGAGAAGAGGGCTGAGACGGCCAACAACTTCCTGAGATGAGTCCACAGATTAATCTTTTGACAATCAGCCTGCCCCATAAGGGATAAAGGCGTGATCTTCACTGATTTGAGAAGTCGCTGCCGCGCTAGCTCCCAACGCCTTTTACTCTTCTGTGGTGATCTTCTCCAGAAATTGGCCACAGCCGATGGCAATGCCACAAACTAACCAATTTTATTTATTAAGCCTGATGCTCTGCTTACCCCGAAAAGGATAGAGGCGTGATTGATTTATTTTCTCCAGAACTATCTAATGTCTATGAGGTAACCAATTAGCCGCACGCAGCCGCTGGCAATGCCACTAACAAAACAAACAATTTCGTCTTTATTTAGGTCAAACGAACTGTACTCCGCCTTCCCATTAAGGAGAAGACGTTTGTTTAAAATTTGTGATCGCATACGGTTGATAGAAATATTTTTAAGACTCGTATTTATAAAGCGCTCTCAAGATTGAGAGCAATATTAAGTATGGATTTGACAGATCGTTTTGTACTGAAATGAAATTTCTGAAAACTCAAACTCGCAGTCACTCTTGAGAGCTGATTATAAATACGGGCCTAAGATAGAACATTCAATCGGCTACTGGACATGGACTTCCACCGATTGGGAAGTAACTGCCATACGCTTCATGATTTGGAGACGGATTGGCGAAAGAATCTTGGCTAACGATGACAGACGGTGGACAAAAAGCAGTTATAGAGTGGTAGCCAATAGGAGTGACAATGGCCACTGGCCAGCGGGCAGACCATTAGCCTGATAGTTCGACGACATCGTCAAACTAATAGGAAAGAACTGGACAGTGAGTGTAGGCGTAATAGGTGGACCAAAATGATGATGGTACTTACATTAAGGCTCGTATTTATAAAGCGATCTCAAGATTGAGAGCAATATTAAGAATGGATTTGACAGGTTGTTTTGTACTGAAATGACATTTCTGATACGAACTCAAACTCGCTGTCACTCTTGAGAGCTGATTATAAATACGGGCCTTAAAGATACTGATGATGCCCTTCCCCTGAATACATACAAACCAGCTTTTACTTTTACTACACCTTCGAAAAAAAGACTCTATTCTGAGATGGCTCAACGTCGCAAGAAAATCAATCCCATCTCTATTTAGGTCAAACGATCTATACTTCGTCTTCACATTAAGGGGAAGACTGCATATTACAACTGAACAACAAACTAACTGAATAAAAAACTGCATGCCAGCCGTTATATCTAATACATGCTTACAATAGATTGTACACAACAATCAATAGTATCGATATCGACAGTTTGTGCAAAATCGAAGAGCCCTATCCATAGTATCGATACTGGCGGCGATTCGGAAACAGCTTCAACTTAACTAATTTAAGTTTAGTCCTGTCACTTTCTAAAATTTGAATAAAATAGAGACAGCAACACAACAGCTGATTATAATTGTGTCAAACTGACGTATAACGCTCAAGATAAGTCAAATTAAGTTGTGATGTGAAAGGGTCCCGACTAAAATGCGTTTCGTTTCGTGCATTCGATCTATGTGACAGGTTTATAATAAGTCCGTCTATACTGCCATCCTTTTCTGTTCGCTCGAAATGGAAAGTGACAGGACTAAACTTAAATAAGTTAAGTTGATTCTGTAACCGAATCGGCAGCACTATCGATTGTTTCTTATTTTTAAACAAACGATACTAAGGTATACGATACTATCGATGATACCACTACTGGTTATCAATACTATAGCTAAAGTTATACTATCGGTATGCATATCGATTTGGCGTTGTACGATTAATTGTTGTACTATCGATGGGTTGGCGACACTGACACGGCCTACGTTATCCAGCCTAATAAAAAATAAATAAAAAAAAAGGCAGCAATCTTTCATTTATTTGCATTGATTCTCCTTTAATTAAATTTGCGGCACCAAAAGTTTTATTTACTCTGTGAATCGGGGAACTTCCGTCTGATTCCAATCTTGTAACTTGTATTGAAGAAGTTTGTTCCAATTTTATTTATTAACAAGCATTTCTGCTGATTAAAACCGAGCTTTCTGCGCCGACAGATATTAAGTTTTTTTTTCAATTTGAAAGACATCGGAACGAATTATTTACAGTGCGAGTGCGACCGAGATATCAATTCATTTGAGAGCTTCAGTCGCCAATATTGCTGTCATCGTCATCTTCAATTGCTGTTACTGTCAGTGGCTGTAACAATTTTTCATAAAAATCTTCAATGTACAGAAATCGGCCTCTTACAGTTTTATTATAGGTATAGATTAGAATCACATAAAATCACCCCTTTACACTGGAGGTACAGATATATCATTAGGAGTATCGATCATTCATCTTTTCTCTTTCTGAAGTTTCATCATCTTCTTTTTTCTTTTTCTGACTTTCATCCTATGACTTCATCACAATAAACTTACAAAATCCAGGTAATTCATACAAGCAAAGCAAATTAATTTGTGTATGATCCAGAAACTTCCACTTAAATTAGAACACATGGCATGATGGCGATCTCATCATCATACATCCTGACATTGAACTAGCATTAAATATCGTCCAATAATAAATAATTGTATGTTTGTCTGATATTCAGTCATCTTTGTGCCTTCGTGATGATAACACTAATAGATTTGAGCTTGTAGGTTAGATTAAAAATCTTTATCAAGTGATATTTCTTTTTATTATGTTAGCTTTTGAGCTAGATACTAGTCAGTTTTTAAACAATAAAACAGTTATTTTTATGCCCGAGGTTTTTATGCGCGAATTTATTATTTTCCTTCTTTCATATTTTGTAATTATTTTTATGTGATTATTTTTTTTATGTGATTCTACTTTACAAGTATAACACGACTAATTTAATTGTGACGTAGTTAACTGTGCTTAAATCATACTTTAACTTAGTTTCAAACAAAAAATATTATTAATGTATTAGTGGTATTAGATAAAGTGTTAAATAATATCTAGGTATCTGAGTTTTGTTGTTGCAAAAATAAACACATACAACAGAAATTAAAAGGAACGAACGTGACTGTACAATATAGGTGGCCTTATTGCTAAAGCAGCAATTTCTACTAGGCAACCTTTGTACTAATTTAAACATGCAAAAAGTGAAGTTAATAGTGAAATTCTTACTAACCACGTTTTTGTTAGTGAAAACAGTAGGAGTGGAAAGCAGAAATTTGAATGGAAAAGAAAGAACAGCAAGGGCTTTGTATGTTCAAAGGATACTCAATAAACAAAAGTATTTAGAAGGAAGAGTTAGACTCGTTGGAGGGACTAATCCATTTGAAGGTGAGTCACACACACTGATTTGTTTTTTATTTTTTCAATTCGTCCCATTTTGTGATTGAGACAGGCTAAAGCTTTTCGCCATACCGCCTATGCATACGTTCAAATATTTCTGTCGTAGTCTTTTAAAATGAACTTCTTTCGTATTAGTCAAATCATAGAAATTATTTCTGTCGTAATCTGTGTTTACTAGTCAAATCCATTTAGTTTTGTCTTCTTTAAGTTTTTTTTAGAGGTGGGCGAATGTGAATGATTCATTCGAAATATCATTCGAATAGCTCGCCATTCAAATTATTCGATTGTGAAAAGTAACTATTCGAAATATTCGAATGAAAAAAAATCATTAGAATTAAAATGATCATTCGAAAGAATTTAAAGAAAATTACCAAGATATTTTCGAGTTTTATAAATGAAAATGTCTATTTTTTGCATAGAAAATAAAGTTCTATGATTGGAGAACGCTTTTGAAAGTGCGCGCCGCGTCGCTTCCGTTCTCTACCCGGTGTGAGCTGAACCTAACTACTTTACTAAAGGTAGTTTATTTCATCTGTTAATCCAAAAGTTGGTTTAAGGAGTTAAGCACTTAAAGAAACTTTAATAAGTCTTCTGTTTGGACAGTTTAAATGCTTTTTAAAACTAATGTTGCAAATAAATTTCTAGCCGAGCTCGAGTCAAATAAATAATTTTGCCCAACGTCATAACAACTTTATTTTGAAAACAATGTAAAGTAAGTATCAATCCATAAGTATCAACTTTTTATGAAATGTCAAAAACGCTTTTTTGTATGAAAATAAGACGTCACTCCTCGTAAATACTTGACTACTCAAATCAATAACTATCGATTTTGAATGTCCACCTCGATCAGACAATTTGTTTGGAAAAGCTATTTTTTTTTCAATTCCTGAAATAAATTGTTCAGTGAAAGTTGTTCAGTGTCGTTGACTGAGCAACCCCTATCAGTTTTTGGGACACACACCTCGAATGATTTACTATGAAAACTCAAAATGGAATCTAATAATTAGGTACCTACTATTTATCAGATTTTTTCATCGTCAGGCAATGTCTACATCTACCACGCCGGTCGCTGGGGAGCAATCTGCGATGACTCCTGGGATGACGCCGCAGCTCATGTGGTCTGCAGTCACTTCAACATGAGTGGAGCTGCCACGCATGGTGGGCAGTTTGGTGAAGCCAAGAGTAAGTGAGACTCTTAGTAAGTAAGACTCATTATTATAAATTTTAAGCCCATAACATGAAAAACTGAGTACAGAAGTGTCAAAAACCCAATCTCGCCAAAATGGCTTTTACTACATTTCTTACCATAGGGGTCGATATGTGAAAGTATGATCATTTTCATTTTTCGTTGAAATACTTGCACACCAATGATAATTTTCTGCGTCAATCATCAATCACCATTTGTGCAGTCTGTTCACAATACATTTTTAAAATGATCTTGTCAGAACGATCTTTCTTTTCAGACGAACTTTTCATTTGTTAAATATTTTAAAATTTAAATAAATTAAGAAGGTTCTATCGGGCTTAAAATGGTTTTTAGGGTCTGTACCCAAAAAGAAAAAAACGGGACCCTATTACTAAGACTACGCTGTCTGTCTGTCCGTCCGTCTGTCACCAGGCTGTATCTCATGAACCGTAATAGCTACAGAGTTGAAATTTTCATAAATGATGTATTTCTGTTGACGCAATATTTATAGATAGGTATAATTTATTTTCTAGCAAAATACTGGATGGATGACGTGGTCTGCGAAGGGGACGAACCTTCCATCTCCCAATGCATATTCTCCGGTTGGGGTTCTTCAGACTGCGAAGTGAGCGAGGCAGCTGGTGTCATCTGCAGAGATCAGCTCCAAGTTCCTGAGAATATCGTAAGGAGGAAAGAAGCTAAGAAGGGGATCCATGAAATCCTGGATGTAAACAGTGCTGGTTTGAGGCTGGTTGGTGGAAGAAACGCTTATGAAGGAAGAGTTGAGGCAAGTATTTGTGATATTTCTGTTATATCTTTGTACTACACTGTATCCACTATACTACCATGCGATCGATTGTTGAAGACCAGTGGACAGGTTTTTCAGTCAGCGTTCTGCGTCATTGAAGAAATTATGAAGTGGGTAAACGGACATTCATTCACAATGTAGTAGTCCACAATCGCGAATGGGGTCAAAAACTGAGAACTAAATGGCGCCACTGTTGAGTGTTCCTTTTTCCGGTGATTGGTCAGTAATCTGTCAATATCAATGTCAGTTTTGTGTCTTCTCATTGGTCTCTCAACAGTGGCGCCATCTGCAATTAGCTTTGCATTTTTATCCCCATTTTGGTGAAATAAATTTGAATGTGGATGGATATGTTGGGAGAGGACGACCAAAGAAAAGATGGATTGACTGCGTGAAAGATGATTATGTCTAAAACATGTGTGTGTTGAACTGACGGCTGACAGGAATGAATATAAATTATTAGTAAAAAAACTTTTTAAAACAAGCTTTTATCTTAAATGCGCTAAAAAGAATAAAATAAAATTTTCCTTTAAAACTTTTACTATCAATTTACAACGTCATTACATAATTTTTATAATATAAAAGCTTGTCGCGAGATTTAACATAGGTTATGAGGTTAAGTATGTGATTTGTTTGCTTATCTACACAAGTTTAAGGTACTGCGTCGACCCCAAATAAATGGGATATGGGCAAGTAAATGGCATGTGACGATGACGATGATGGTGGTTTTATCCCATACATACTTCATCCATTGGTACCTATTGTACAAATTATCTAACACTTTAAATACCTCCAATCTCCAGACTTCCATGCTGGACTGGGAGTGATAGAAAAACATAGAATGTGCCAGCTGCATCTCCTCCCGGGCATGCTGTAAAAATCAGCTTCGACGGTTTCAGTATTGTAATTTAGGCGATGGGCTGACAACCTGTCACTATAGCAATATACAGATCAATCTGGAATAACCCTCAAAACTTGTCAGACGTGGCGGAACTACCTTTTTTTTAGGTCGTTTACGCTCTGCCTACCCCATTAGGGATAAAGGCGTGATTATATGTATGTATGTATGTAAATACCTCCAATAATAAACGTTTTTTATTTTCCAGATCCACCACAACGGCACTTGGGGCACCATCTGCCCTGACGGGTGGACGCTCCACGAAGCCAACACCATCTGCCGCCATCTTAGCCTCGGCTTTGCTGAACAGGCTCTGCAGACGGACATGTTTGGACATGGCCCGGTGGTCCTGAGCGGGGTGGAGTGCGCGAAGGACGAGGGAAACTTGTTCATGTGCCTGCACCAGGAGTTCGGAGAGGTCACGTGTCCTGGGAAAGCTGGTGAGTAGCAATTGCATGGATATAATGATTGGTTTTGTATTTGCGTTGGATTCTCTCTGTGTGGGCCAAAGCATACTAAGATAATTCGTTGGACTCATTTTGTTGTTATTATTTTTCACATTTTTGTGATTAATTTGTTTATTTTAGTGCCTTGTGTATCATACTGCAAGAACTGATAGATTTACCAATGGCCAGTCCATTTGTTTTATTCTGAATTGGTTTTAGACTGCACTGACTGAATTTTTTGCTGCTGCGGCTGAACGGATTTTGATTGAATTTAGCAAGGCGATAGATTAGCATCCTAGGGATGGACATAGGTGTCTTCTTACCACGGTGAGTCATCTTATCCCTACGGAAAAAAACTCATTAAACTGCAGGTGAAACCACGACATAGAGAACTACTTAGTTTGCAATGATATTGATTTTCAACTACTGCGCAATATGCCCAAGCAGCGAAGTCCGCTAAACGCGAAGTAAACTTGGTCTTTAGAGGAAACGTATTTCACAACAATGGAAGAAGCCAACAAACTGGTAAGAGTATATATAACCTACAATAAAAAATTAAAATCTGCAATCGCAATGAATAACATGAGGAAAGGTGAAAACGTGCAGTTTTTTTTGTTTTTTTCTTATTTCTATAAAACCATTTCCTACACCCAAAGTGTGCCCAAAGGCTGATTCATAAAAAAACACAGATTTAGCCATAATCTTTCTGTTGTGTATATGTATGTGTGTTGTAATAGACGCGCGTGCACACACATACACACACACACACACACACACACACACGCACACACAAAAAAAGTGTAATCGAATGATGCTTGAGTAATTCTTACAATTTCAAATCATATCTCGAATGTAATAGCCATTGGTTTACAACATTGAAAACTGTAATCCCTAAAACACAAACAAGTTGTTTTTGGATCCAACAATTCCGCTGCTATTTTCTCTTATTTCGATCCTCAATGCTGGCAAATTGGAAACCAATAATTGGTTTGGACTATAAGAAGCTTATGGCCTTCGGATCATGAAAATAATCCTACTTCTGTAATACACTTAAACCAAATAACTTTAAAGAATTAGTTACGAGTATTTATCTGATTTGAAAGGTTTGTTTTGACTTGCGCTTAAAAAAAGTAAAAGCCGTTTTCGCCACATCTGGCAGATATTGAGGAAATTACAGAAAGACAATCATTGGTATCGATTCCTTTGCGCACAAAATCACTAAATCTGGACTAAAATGGTCACCTGTCATTGTCTATCCTGAGAGATCAGAAAGGGACGGCAAAAATTTTGGTCAAGATTTAATTAAGTCATATTCTCCACGAAATGAAACACTATAATCATTTTAATCAAGCTCGGTGACGGGTTGTCAGCCTCAGATAGGCTTTGCTATCGCCTATATTCATGCCTAAATAAGGGAGGATAAGTGAGCTGTATGTGGCTGCGCACGGAAAGTAACAGCATACATATCAATAAGCAGCTGGTACATTCTATATTTTTCTGTCGCTTGGGAGAATTTGCCTCATTTCAGCAGCATGGAAGCCGCCATTCGAAGTCTCTAAATTTTCATAGAACAACAAAACCTTTGGCCAGCTTATGGTGAACTTGCTGACTAAACTCTCCTAACCAAACAATACTCCTTTGTTTTCCCTAAGAAGCTTAAGAAGCCATCAATAAATTGATTTAGATAAGCTTCTAACCTTGTTAAAATTGTAACCATCCTGCAGCCTTTGTGGTCTAGTAGACCGAGCCATGAGCTTCCAATCCGGTGGAAATGAGTTTTATTCCCACGGGTTTGATTCCGAGCTTTGGAGGGCACGTAAAGCCGTCGGTTGTTTCTGTCGGGTCTCTGATAGTGGTCGTTGCACAAACCATGTCAGAGGTTTAAAAGCGGTTTAAGAACTCTGACACTCAGATTCGACGTCCGATTCGAAAACCCACTGAAAAAGAATAAGAATGCAAACCATTCCTGAACCACTTGTTCAGTTTCTTGAGTAGAACATTCTATATTTTTGAAACGAATTAAAGTTACACCGTATTTATCTACATAAAAAAATCTTTAACGGATTTTAATTTCCAGGCCATGTAGCAGGTGTGATCTGCACCCAGCAGTTGGCAGACCTCCTACTGGACACTTCAGCCATCGAACGGACAGCCCATCTGCAAGACGTGCCAATGTACTTACTGACCTGCGCCATGGAGGAGAACTGCCTCAGCAAATCCGCTTATGAGGTTAATATTACTACGCACACTCACTCTCTCTCACACACACACACACACACACACACACACACACACACACACACACACACACACACACACACACACACACACACACACACACACACACACACACACACACACACAAGCACTTATGCCTTGAAACCGAACCACTTTCAAGTATTCCATTTCCTGAAGAAATTTGCTATTCTATTTTAGATCCAGCGCAGTAACCCATACTGGCAACATGAAACCCGCCGCCTGCTCCGGTTCACCGCTTCTTCCCTCAACATCGGCAATGAAGAGTTCCGCCCTTACCTGCCCAAACATCTCTGGCAGTGGCATTTGTGTCATATGTAAGTACTCGTCGTCCATCCCCGTCCTTAGTCCCTCCCGTCCCTCCTGTCTCTGCCGTCCCTCCCGTCTCATCAGTCTCTCTCGCCTCTCCTGTCCTTTTTATTTCTACAGTAGAGATAAATCAGCCACGGGTTGTAACAGGTCTGTCTTACATCGATCACCATACTTAAAGCAAACTAAGGCCCGTATTTATAATCAGCTCTCAAGAGTGACAGCGAGTTTGAGTTCGTATCAGAAATGTCATTTCAGTACAAAACGGTCTGTCAAACCCATACTTAATATTGCTCTCAATCTTGAGATCGCTTTATAAATACGAGCCTAAAACATCCATTAAAAGTTAAATCATTATGGAGAGTATTAAAATTAAAAGCTAAATAAAATTACAAGATCTTACAAGATCTCTGTCTTACATTTTTGGGAGTTATTCTGGAGTCTTTTAGGCCCGTATTTATAATCAGCTCTCAAGGGTGACAGCGAGTTTGAGTACGTATCAGAAATTACAAAATGACCTGTCAAATCCGCATTCAATATTGCTCTCAATCTTGAGATCGCTTTATAAATACGAACTTCTTCCAAAACGTCTAAGCAATAAATTCTTACTTTATCGAAGGTCTACACGGCCACAATGTCTTGGTTTTTATCGAGGTGTTGTTTTATCCTTATCTAGGTGTCGTAAATACAAGAAAAACGTATACCAAAAAAGCCTATACAATTTAATAAAAGGTAAAAGTGATATCGAGTTTTATATCAAACAGTATTATTTATGGTAGGTACACAAAATAGTAAAGTTATAGGGCAATATGGGATATGGAATACACAGGAGACGAAGGTACGTAGGTAGATCTTACCAAACATATTGTCTTCCTAAATACATAAGCATAAGGCATAAGCATACCAAAAAAAAACTAACTGGGCCTGAGAAATCTTTATAAACTGATGATGATGAATAAACTGAGGAGTAGGTAAATGTACGCTACAGTTACAACTCAGCGGTGTAGACCGACCAGGATGTGATGAAGGGGATAACATCTTCAACCCCAGATTGCTACTTGGGGCGTGGATTGACCGTGGCAAGGAGGTCAAGTCTATCGTCACCTCCCCCCCCAAAATCGACGGTTTTGGCCAGAAGACCCAATGCTAAAAAACTGCCGTTTTGGTAAAAAGTCGATAAATAAGTACCTGTGCAAGCATAGCCATGATGGTAGCCATGCCGACCTGTCCACATCCCACCACGGTGACCTTGGACCCTTCATTGAAATCCTTCTTCTGAACGTGCTTTAGCAATTTATCTGGAGTTGACATTGTGCCTGAAGATATCAGATAGAAGTTAAGAATTTTCGGCACTGTTCCTCAATCTCTTCTCTTCTGATATAATGATAGGTATTGAATAATATTTTACTTTTAATGTGATTCAAATTAAAGCCTCGCTTTCGAGCTGTAGAGGAAGGCATAAAAGGGCTTAAAAAGGCTTAAAATATGCCAGCTGCTTTTCTTCTTGTGCATATTATTTATTTATTATTCTACTATTTTATACACTCGTAGCTACTAATAATGGATTCGTAGACTCGTAGTAGTAGTTTTTTTTTAATGAATTTGCTGTATTTTGGAAGTGTTTGTAAACAAAGTGCTGTCAATGTGACAGCGTCATAGATACAGATAATAAATCCACAGATCCCACAGAAGCAAAGAAATCATAATTCTTGCCCTTATACCAATCATTATCCCAAGGGTTTCTACTTCCAAACTCCAGATCCCACAGAAGTAGGTACCTATCCAAAAAGCCTTAATCTTTGTTATTTTTTGTTTATTCAGTTCCATGGCTTATAAACTTTGACTCCAAAGTAGGTTCTGTTTCAGGCACTACCACAGCATGGAAGTATTCGCCACCTTCGACGTGCTGGACTCCTCAGGGAAGAGGATAGCTGAGGGTCACAAGGCTTCCTTCTGTCTTGAAGATAACACCTGCCTCCCGGGGGTGGACAAGAAGTATAACTGCAGGAATTATGGTGATCAAGGTGAGGTTACAATTTACCACACCTCATGGTTATTTTAATATATCTAACAAGAACAAAAATATTAACGTTATTAGATGTACTTTAGTCATGTTTGATATTCATACGGTATCCCGCACCTTATTCAGTACGTTTCAGCCACAGACCTAGATTAAATAGTAGACCACGCAACCTCTTCAAAGGAATATAATGCGTAACTTTTTTCGAAAATACCGTGCGTATCGCTATATTCATTGAACTGTATTTTACGGTATTTGTCACATTTTGTGAACTCTCTATGGCACAATTATAGTAGTTTATGAAGCTCAGGGTTTTCCAATGCGAGTGTGTTTTGTGAAATGAGCGCAGCGAAAATTCCAATAAGAAGAACTTATTTAACTCGTAAACAAATGGTATCTACTGCGATCTAGGTTTGTGGTTCCAGCATTCACTGGAAGTCGTAATAGGGTTCGTAATATAATATTTTACTTTTACAGCTGAATATAAGTGCCTGTTCTCTTTACATTTGAATGGATTGTGTGAACTCCTTGAGGCAATGACGTTGTTGATGTTCTTGAATAATAATAATAATAATTTATTTATTTCTTAAATGTTTACAGTTATTACTTACGGACTAGTAGAATAAAATAATACCCAGATAGATATTTTTCAGATACAATAATTGCTTCATTAATTAATTGCTTCCATGCTGGACTGGGAGTGATAGAAAAACGTAGAATGTGCCAACTGCATCTCCTCCCGGGCATGCTGTAAAAGTCAGTCAGCTAAGGGATTTGAGGGTTTCAGTATTGTAATTTAGGCGATGGGCTGACAACCCGTCACTATAGCAATATACAGATCAAAGAGAAAACTTGTCAGACGTGGCGGAACGACCTTTGTTTAGGTCGTTTACGCTCTGCCTACCCCATTAGGGATAAAGGCGTGATTATATGTATGTATGTATGTATGTATTGAATTGACGTTCTGCCTGAGCCGTAACGGCAATAGAAGGTTATTTTTTAACGGCTGGTTTTGAAGGAAGGTTTTTAACTTATTACGTCGTTTTTATCCTTTTTTATATGGAGTAAGAATAGTGAGCACAGAGCTACCAAAAACTCGTAATGATAATGAGGTAAAGAATACTAAACAGTTTGACCAACTTAATTGCGGAACGTACCTAACCTAATTATTTTTTAAAGAACCTTTTAAAAGTACCTACCTAGAATTTTTATTCAGCTCATGTCTCATTCTTAAATATTTAAATAGAATTGGTCTTCACAGAGTCCTGCTAGTCTTAACCGCTATTAATTAGGTATGTATATTTAACTTTATTCAATTCTGGACTGGGAGCGATAGAAATACATAGAATTCTGCAAAAACGCCACGTGAACCTAACTGAAGCATAGCTGAAGTTATTGTTAGTTAGTTAGTGACTTTTGGTCGCCATTCACACTATGCCAAAAAGTTAACATCCCCTTTCATTCCGCTTGCTATCAAAACTGGCAACCTCACGGAATATTTATTATAACTTCAGCTATGCTTCAGTTAGGTACACGGGGCGTTTATTCCATTCTTTGGCATTTGCGCGGAAATGCCCGTCACACCTTTGCCGATTTTCTGAGAAATGAAATTTCAAAATTCTGTGTGTAGTTTACCGTTATCTTTCAGGAAATTTATTTTGTTTTTCTGTAAGAAATGTTTGTATGGTGAACTAATTATTTTCTTTTCATTTCCTGGTGAAAGTTGTTCAGTTTCATTGTCTGAGCAACTCAAATGTTTTTTTTTGTTGCAGGTATTTCCGTGAACTGTTCGGATGTGTACCAGTACAACATAGACTGCCAGTGGGTGGATGTCACTGATGTCTCAGTTGGAGAGTACACTTTCAAGGTAAACTATTTTAAAAGGACAATAGACAAAATTGTATGGAACTTGGTCCAAGATGCTACACTGATTTCGTATGAATCACCCTTGAAAAGTATCGCACGAATCCATCTTTATACAGTGTCTTTATACAGGGTGTAAAAAAAAGTACTGCGTTCCTTTCAACCACATGTTCCACTGATGATACCAAACAACTTTCCCAACAAAGCAGAAAAATTTTAGCTCGAAAAAATAAATTTGCCTTTTCCATACAAAGATGCTTTCCGGGTCCTGCAGTTTTGTATGGACAAGACAAAATTTTATTTCAAGCTAAAAATTTTGTGCTTTGGGAAAGTTGTTTGGTATCATCAGTAGAACATGTGATTTAAAGGAACGTAGTACTTTTTTTTACACCCTGTATAGGTTAATCGAATCCTTAATTTGTTTGCGCCGCAGTGAGACTGTAATTGAACAAAATTTAACCAATATTCGACTCCTTACGCCGAAGAAATAAAGCTCAAGTCGCCTCATTTAACCCGACTGTGCGAAGTATAGATATGTAATGTGTTTACGAGTAGCAAACTATTTATGTAGGTATTTATTCCTCTGTGCCATTCTAGAGAAGAAACACAAGATCACGAGGCCAATTTTCAATATTCTTGCTCTTGTGTCAATCGTTTTAATCAAAATTCAGTTTTATTGTGAAAAGAGAATAAAATACAGTCATACTTAGGGTCAAAACATAATCCTCCGCTAGCGGATTGTTCGCTCTAGATATCGATTAAAATCCAGCATGAAAGATCATCATTATCAGATGATTAAAAACGTCCTTATTTTTCAGGTGGCTGTGAACCCCCACGCAAGGATAGCTGAGCAGAGGTTTGACAATAACGCAGCCAGGTGTAGCCTGCAGCTCACAGACTCCTACGCTAGGATATACGGGTGCAAGCTTGAGAGACCTTAGGTTTAAGGAATACTATTTTATTTGAGTTTTACGCGGGAATCGTAACGAATCGCTGCAGGTCGGATTTTATGGCTTTCTAATTTAGTTTTTCGCGGCTATTATTGTGATAGTTTAGTGGGATCAGCATAATAATGTGCCGGTAGTGAAAGTCAATGTGGTGAAAGTGAGAAATGAAGTACCGCAATCCTGGTTCGAATCGACGCTCCCACGTAAAGCTTCACACAGCATTGGATTATGGGTACCACACTCGCAATCTAATGAGTTCTAGGTTAAGCTCGGTTAGTGTAGGTTAGATTAGGTTAAGATTACTCAAGAAAGAATACTGTAGACTTCTACACTCGACACTGGCAGAAGTGTCCCCAAATCTGGGTTGACGATTGCCAAACACAAAAAAAATGTACCCTTGCCGCGTCGATCTAAGCATGTACCTATGTTTATAGTATTTTTAATGTGTTGTCTGTGCTCTGTCAAGATTTAACATGGTGTCAGAAGTGGGATCGAGATCGATCCTGCTCTTATTCTTCGAGATTTCTTTTGTCTATGTTATTAAGGTACTATTCCAAGTTACACTGCACGCAGCAGCAGCAGACTGCAGCAGCAGGTAAACGAAAACGTGTCCTTCAAACTTTGAAAAGTGTCCTTGCGATTGCGACCACTGTGACGGGCCATTTTTGCCTTTATTTTTCTTATAGAAATTGTATTTTTCCATCGAACTTGATTTGGATTATTTGAACAGAAGAAAAAACTGCCTCTGTTGTCTAGTGATCCGGAGGTCCTGGGTTCGATTCCCAGGGGGGAATACAAAATTGATATTTGTCAATTTATCACTTTGTGAGGATTTCCCCAGTTTGGTTAGGACATTGCAGGCTGAATCACCTGACTGTCCGAAAATAAAAAGGATTCCGTGCTTCGGAGGGCACGTTAAGCCGTCGGTCCCGGTCGCTGTCTTTGATAGTAGTTGTTACTGAAACCATGTCAGAGGCCTATAGCTGTGCTACTAGGCGGTTTGAAAACTCTGACACCAGGGTTTATCGGGTCGTTGTTCGACTCGAAAATCCACTCGCTAAGAAGAAGAACAGAAGAAAATAAAATACGCAAAATATTGGTTAAAAATATGCTTTTATTACAAAAATCCTTATACATTATTATCACAATGTTCTATTACAGAATTGAGCAATCCACTCCACTACATTGTCATTTTTGTTAAATAAAAATATGTTTGTACGGTAAATAATAAATGATACCTTATCCTAACTAATATTTACATTTTGTAAGAAAATCCCAAAAGAAAAAAAAATCAATACGATATTCGAATCAAGATAATTATGTATAATAAGTACCTATAACAACACAAGATTTATATAGTAAAAATGATAAAAAAGATGGTTATAACCTATAAAATATCACGATAAATATAAAAGAATTTCAGGCACCACCTAGTATAATAACATGACCAAATCTTGAAGAAAATACTATTTTCTCACTAAATCCACAAGATCCCCACCATTCTAAAATCTAAGAAGTTATAAATAAATCTTATAAAATAGGCCTAATTCTAATAACTCGTAATCATAAGGATAATAAGGTATGAAAAAATGTTACACTTTATTTTTGTTCTTGAAATAAAATAATATTTGTACCATTTTTTCTTCTTCGTTCTTTTTTATTAGTGCCTAGTTCTATTAAACAAGTTCATTAAAAACACTATTATGAAACTGTAAACTCTTGTGCTCCAAAATAAGTAGTGACCAAAATTAAGACTTGGCTTAAAGGACTTGAATCCAAGCCATAAAATATTTAAAAAAAAAAACGAATAGTAAAATGAGTAAGTCATTGGCACTTCCTGGCAAGTTTCGTTAATAAACTATTAAAGGCAGTTTACATACAATGACGTATCTAGCCAAATTAGCCAATCACGGACCGGCTTTCAAGAACTCGGTCGTGTGAACACAAGTGAAGTGACGGACATAAAGTCTTGAGTTCTATTATCTTATTATTTAGAAAATATTGTGTCACTATTGATTTCGATAGATTTCAAGATGAGTCACAACAGATAGTTACCGGCAATGTTCTTGAGTAAGTAGCGGTGTTTAGACGGGGTGGGGGAGGCAAACGTCAACAGATTTACCAATAGCGCGGCTTTGCGCGTTTGATTCTTTACTCCCCCGCCGTTGCGTCCCGCACCTCACCCCAGAAGTTTGCCGACATTTGTACCATCGAAGATTGTCACTATGAATACACTATAGGTATAACAGAAAGCCTGACTAAATATTTACAAACGCAGACGAGAACTATTTGAAAGATCAGAATCATCCCTTCTTAAACTTGATGAGAAGTATACTCGCTGTCAAGTAGACGCAGATCCAAATGGCTGTTGAGACGAATCCAGAGTAGACAGTGGGCACTGCGATTCCCCAACCTCTTTGCAGCATGGATCTAAGAGACTCGGTAGACTTCGTCAGCGGGAGGACGTAGCTTATCCATTGAAGGAGGAAATGCATACCTGTGGAAAAAAAAACAAGTATAGTTCCCAGCATTTATCTTGACGTAGAATGGTACAGTCCGAGCATCAAACATTCAATGGGTAGTTCTCCTGATTGACGGAAATGACATGTGTTCCGTTTCGCGATAAAACATAACATTAGAATATTTTTACAGCTACAAGGTTTTTAACGTGGGTCACTTAAAATATTTGAAAAAAATGTTTAAGTTTTCTTGTAATAAATAGTTAAAAAAATCCGTCATATCATTTCCGTAGGAGAACTATCCCAATCTAAAATTCTAGTTTGAGTTTTGAAGGGCCGGTAATGTAGTGTGAATAGGTCCGTAAATTAGCTTGAAAGTCTGTCAAAGTAAAGCTTGTGAGTATACAAATACAATAGTTTTTGTTTCATTCTAAAATCTTTAGCAGTTATGATTTTACAACCATTTGAATTTTGACTAAATTTCGCAGCCCGCAACTGTGTTGTTGCCGTAGTATTCTCTAATTATAAACAGCGGACGCGCGTGATGTCAGACGCCCCGCGCGCAGTACAAACGAGTGGACCAGCCGGACACCGGGCGGGCGGCCAAACCACGCGCTCATATTACTATAAAATTCTAAATCTCGGTAACTAATTTGTCGTATCGAAATAATTCTTCACACATTTTTTTTTTATTCCAACAGACAATTTACCTATAGATGAGCTAGAAACCTAAAAGCAGGAATCTTTTCCAAGAGGCGAGAAAGTTGTCATGGATGCTTACCTTCGACTGGCCAGATGATTCCGCACAACATGATCATGGGCAGGAAGGACCCGAGGGCCAGATACGTCGCTGTTCTCTCGGTATCACAAATGCAGGATACCACGAAACCTGCAAAATAAAAAATAGTCAATAAAGTTGTTGCATAATAGCATCCATTCTTGATACAATGGTTGTGGAATCAATGAGGATAAAAATGCAAAGCTAATTACAGATGGCGCCACCAGCGAGTGTTCCAAAAGAGACCAATGAGAAGACGCAAAACTGATATTGACATTGACAATGACAGATTACTGACCAATCACAGGAAAAAGGAACACTCGCTGGTGGCGCCATTTAGTTCCCAGTTTTTATCCCCATTACCGTGGTGGGGGAGAAACCCAGATGGAAGTAACTATCATGTAGGTTAGGGAAATACCAAACACATATACATAAAGTCCCGTGTTTGTCCCTTACGGGGTAGGCAGAGCGAAAAACGCTTAGTAAAAGGAGTTATCGCCATTTTGACAAAAATGAAATGTGTATCGCTTAGTGACTAATACGTCTCATTCAGCAATAATACAAAATTAAATTGCCATCAAGACATCGTGCCCCGAAACTTGCACGCAGGAAGACCTATGTTATGGGCTGCCACAAACACTTACCGAAAGTCATTCCGCAAAGGCCGGTGATCAGGGTGAGGATGATGACCCATCCAATTGGTCCCTTAATGGTCAGGCCGAAGAACACGAAGCCGATTAGAAGCACCACTCCTGACTGGATCAGCATCACCAGCATCTGGACTAGCACGTGGGAGAACAGGATCTCAGTACCTGGGGACAAAATAAAAAAGTCAATAAAAAAAACAGAAAAAAAAACGTCAAGTGCGAGTCGGACTCGCGCACGAAGGGTTCCGTACCATCATTTATAAAAATGGCAAATAAAATTGACTCGCACTTGGCCAGTTTTTAGTATTTGTTGTTATAGCGGCAACAGAAATACATCATCTGTGAAAATTTCAACTATCTAACTATCACGGTTCATGAGAAACAGCCTCCGAAACATTATCTACGAAAACGAGCAAAAAAAATCACGTTTTTTGTATGGCCCAGTCCACCATAGAAGAAGAAGATAATTATGATTAAGGCTCGTATTTATAAAGCGATCTCAAGATTGAGAGCAATATTAAGTATGGATTTGACGGGTCGTTTTGTACTGAAATGACATTTCTGATACGAACTCAAACTCGCTGTCACTCTTGAGAGCTGATTATGAATACGGGCCTAAAATAATTAAACTCACCAGTGATTCCTGATACTAGTGACCGCTCCAGGATTCCCTCGTTTCTTTCAGCCAACATGGCGCCCGAGGTCAACGCTACAGCCAAGAAGAATATGATTCTAGAAGGAAAACAAGAATAATATTTTCAAAGAGTTATGTATGAGGGCTTTCTTTTCGTATAAAAGTTTCGACAGAATTCCTCCAAATATCTCTTAAGGGAGCAGGTAGCGTTCTTTGTAAATAATGAAGGAAGCGCTCGTGGTCAAGTAGCTAGTGCATCATCGCCGTGGCCCGACGATGGATAGGTGGTCGGTAGTGGTAAACAATTTCGGGCGTTTCCGTGCTTCGGAAGGCACGTTAAGCCGTTGGTCCCGATTAATATCGTTCATATTATGTCAGAGGCCATTGCAAAGCAGTTGCGGCTTGAAAACTGACAGTTGGGTTGGCCACTAACCTGGCACAAGCCTAATCTAAAATTGGATCTGGTTTCCCTTCTGGGTTGCGGAGGTCAGATGGCTGTCGCTCTGTTTAAAAATCAGCACCCTCGTTCACTCCCCTAGATAAGGTAGCCAACCGTGAAATACGGGAAAAGGCTAGAAATATGAGAGTATTACTTATTAAGGCCCGTATTTATAATCAGCTCTCAAGAGTGACAGCGAGTTTGAGTTCGTATCAGAAATGTCATTTCAGTACAAAACGGTCTGTCAAATCCATACTTAATATTGCTCTCAATCTTGAGATCGCTTTATAAATACGGGGCCTTAATAAGTAATACTCTCATATTTCTAGCCTTTTCCCGTATTTCACGGTTGGCTACCTTATCTAGGGGAGTGAACGAGGGTGCTGATTTTTAAACAGAGCGACAGCCATCTGACCTCCGCAACCCAGAAGGGAAACCAGATCCAATTTTAGATTAGGCTTGTGCCAGGTTAGTGGCCAAACCCAACTGTCAGTTTTCAAGCCGCAACTGCTTTGCAATGGCCTCTGACATAATATGAACGATATTAATCGGGGACCAACGGCTTAACGTGCCTTCCGAAGCACGGAAACGCCCGAAATTGTTTATCCACTATCCGACCACCTATCCATCGTCGGGCCACGGCGATGATGCACTAGCTACTTGACCACGAGCGCTTCCTTCATTATTTACAAAGAACGCTACCTGCTCCCTTAAGAGATATTTGGAGGAATTCTGTCGAAACTTTTATACGAAAAGAAAGCCCTCATACATAACTCTTTGAAAATATTATTCTTGTTTTCCTTCTAGAATCATATTCTTCTTGGCTGTAGCGTATGACCTCGGGCGCCATCAGTTGGCTGAAAGAAACGAGGGAATCCTGGAGCGGTCACTAGTATCAGGAATCACTGGTGAGTTTAATTATTTTAGGCCCGTATTCATAATCAGCTCTCAAGAGTGACAGCGAGTTTGAGTTCGTATCAGAAATGTCATTTCAGTACAAAACGACCCGTCAAATCCATACTTAATATTGCTCTCAATCTTGAGATCGCTTTATAAATACGAGCCTTAATCATAATTATCTTCTTCTTCTATGGTGGACTGGGCCATACAAAAAACGTCGTGATTTTTTTCTGCTCGTTTTTCGTAGATAATTGTTTCGGAGGCTGTTTCTCATGAACCGTGATAGTTAGATAGTTGAAACTTTTCACAGATGATGTATTTCTGTTGCCGCTATAACAACAAATACTAAAAACTGGCCAAGTGCGAGTCAATTTTATTTGCCATTTTTATAAATGATGGTACGGAACCCTTCGTGCGCGAGTCCGACTCGCACTTGACGTTTTTTTTTATCTGTTTTTTTTATTGACTTTTTTATTTTGTCCCCAGGTACTGAGATCCTGTTCTCCCACGTGCTAGTCCAGATGCTGGTGATGCTGATCCAGTCAGGAGTGGTGCTTCTAATCGGCTTCGTGTTCTTCGAGCCTGACCATTAAGGGACCAATTGGATGGGTCATCATCCTCACCCTGATCACCGGCCTTTGCGGAATGACTTTCGGTAAGTAGTTTGTGGCAGCCCATAAACATAGGTCTTCCTGCGTGCAAGTTTCGGGGGCACGATGTCTTGATGGCAATTTAATCTTTGTATTATTGCTGAATGAGACGTATTAGTCACTAAGCGATACACATTTCATTTTTGTCAAAATGGCGATAACTCCTTTTTACTAAGCGTTTTTCGCTCTGCTACCCCGTAAGGGACAAACACGGGACTTTATGTATATGTGTTTGGTATTTCCCTAACCTACATGATAGTTACTTCCATCTGGGTTTCTCCCCCACCACGGTAATGGGGATAAAAACTGGGAACTAAATGGCGCCACCAGCGAGTGTTCCATATACCTATAGACCTAATCGTGATTAGGTCAG
>JARACY010001400.1:0-59302 GCA_029255725.1 Scrobipalpa atriplicella | reverse complement strand
AAGACTCGAGTATCAAAATACTATATTATATTGTAGATCACCAACCTCTGTTCATAGAATTTCAATAAATTTATCTTAGTTTTACCTCAACACATGCTCCAAAACCCATATTCGTAAATTGAAATCTTCGTCAAACTAGTGCGATTGACGACCTGATGTATTCACTCCACCCCTCTCATGCGTGCGGTCAGCTGATACCAAACTCCTGGAATCCTCTGATAATCCTGACACGGGCCTGACAAGGGTTTAGAGCGAATCGAATAATGTGTGTTCCACTCTCATGTAGATGCTGTTTTAGTGAGATTTCGGCTCAGGTACATACCTACTATTTTACATACCATACATACATAAAATCACGCCTTTATCCCTTACGGGGTAGGCAGAGCGTAAAATGCTTAGTAAAAGATGTTTTCACCACATCTGACAAAATGATGAGGGCAATTTCAGATTAAAATGTGTATCGCTATAGTGATAGAAATCACAATACACTGTGAACCTCGAATCCCTTTCAGTGACTACTACATATTATTTACATATTATTTTAGGTACACATAAACATAGCGAAAACTCTTTTTATTGTACCTGTTGGTAATGTAGGTGATATGGTAATAAATACTTACAAAAACACCAGATTCCTCCAATAATGACACAGTCTATTGTTTATCCGTAAAAATAAAACAGCTGTTTAGCAAAGTTACTGTTTCACGAAATCTGCACTAAAAGCTGATTTATGTAGGTATGATAGATATTACGTTTACGATTAATAAATATTTATTTTAAGTAAGAATACGGAATACATCAATAAAATTAATCCATCATTCTCCCGCGTAAATGTAGGTATCTCAGGCGAGTTTCTTCAATTTGTAACTGTCTATAAACTTCTGACGAAGGTATCACTCTAACGAACTTTACTTTGTAAATTTTATGAATAAGCTAAGGTCCGGGAACGTTCATTTACTACGAATTATGTTCAGAATTAGTTAACAATTGAGTTTGCTAAGAAGTTTAGAAAGGTGTACCTTGCTGCTAATTTCTATTATACCTAACTTTAGAGGCAGGACATACAAGCTGACGAATTGATGTAGCTTACCAAATTATAAGACTTTGTTTACCTACTAGAAAAAGTTTTAAAAGTTGCAGCAGTAGATATCACTATATACCTACTCTAAAAAGCAGATATACTCTAAAAACTGTAAGATGAGCGCTGTGATAAATGCTATTTCTAAGGAAAATAAAAGAAAACGTAACTAAATTCCATAGAAATTGCATATCTGTCACAACTATTTTGGAGTAAGTATTCACAGTATTGCTGCAGTCTGCCGTCTGCTGCCAACTTGGAATAGAACATTTAAAAAAAATGTCTTAGCTATTTTTATATTGCCCGGTAAAAAAATAAGGCGTGTTGTCAGCGAAATCGATTCCCGCAGTAATCGGATACCTCCCGGCGTTAATCGAGTTCCGACACCATATTTACTCTGCACACACTCAGTATAGCGTCATAATAATATGGAGCAGGCTTTTGAATTTATAATGTGTTTGCATTCAATCTTCTTCACACTCTTATCTCTTTTTGTTATTTTGGCAAACATAAAGAGAATTAGTAATTTTGTGTGCTTAGGATTATGAATTTTCGTTATCACTTGGAATATATTATCAAGTGATATGACAATATTAAATTTAAAGTATAAATCATGACGTATTATGAAAATGTTACTTTCACCAAATGAAATTTTCCTGTGTGTGTGTGTGTGTCATTAGTAGCGGATGATGAAAATTAAAAACAAGAAAAAAATTATAACACTCAACCCACCCGCCCGTCACCCTGGGTGGGAATGTTTCCCATGGATCTAGCGCCATGTTATATAAATGAACTATAAACTTAAACGAACAATATTAAATAATAGCTGGTGAAAAATCTACTAAAGGTATCTAAATCCATGCGATAAAGTTTTGTTTAAAAAGAGTAATACTCACAAAATTAATATGTTATGTCGGTATATAATAAATTTTGCATAGATGAAAATATTTGAATTCATTGAGCCAGAATGTTCAAACTCGTGGTTTCCGGAGCGCAAACATATTATTGGGAATATTCCGAGAATCTTTAACCAAAATACATGGCGAGCGCACATACTCAGTGGTACGGATTGTAGAGTAACATTTTGAAATGGTAAAAATTTTAGAGATTCATTGAAGATTACTCTAATGTAGAGTATGATAGGTAAATATCTAAAAACGTGTGAAAATTATTTAATTATATTCATAGTTTTAATGTACGTAATGTAGGTATATTTTCCCTGTATCGAGGTGCCACACAGAGACACAAAGAACACCCAGAAACAGACATTTAAATTAATCATTCAAATGTCTGCTCAGTTGGGAATCGAACCCGGGACCCTCGTAGCAGGCAGATACTCTGCCACTGCAAACAGTCTGTGTGGGTCTTCAAGCAGTTTTGCGCCGCGTCGTCTCGCTTCCCGGTGTGAACTGAACTGACTCATACAATTCTTTTCTCGTGTCCTCAATCTTCGTCAAGGTAAAGAACCAAGCAAATATTATTCTCAACTCAATGGCAGTATCGTTCCAGTTGAATTCTGGTAAAACCAGTCACCGAAAATATGGATCTCCTTGAGTGTGAATTTGAGCGCATTTCAGTGCAAATTCCGAGAAATCTCATACGATCAGCGCGGCGAGAAAAAGCCGAACTATCGGGTATTTTGGAGGCTAGATGGATCACTTCACCCGTGCTTTGTAACGAGAGATATAGTTTTATTGGACCCACTTTAAGCTTACGCTTTGAAAGCGAAATGTCTTAGTACTGACTTAATATTTAATATACGAGACTATTTTTCAATGTGTTTATTTTGCGCTTACAGTCTTATTATTCATTTTCTAAAAATCATTGATTTACCTAGTAACTAAATATTCTTTCTTACTGCTCAAGAAACGCTATTTATTGTTCATTGTACACAACTTTGATACAATAATAAAAACAGTTTTATTAAATTTCATCTTCTTGAGATTTGTATAAGATTTACCTACCTTCCATTTATACGTAGTTAGTTATTGTTATACATTTTCACTATCCTCGAGTCAAAATGCGTAAAATTCCGGGAAGCAATTTGACATCAAACGGGGATATTGAAATGTTAAGAGACTGGAAGTCATATCTTTACATAGAAGCTACGAAAGTAGTAGCGGAGTGCTACGAAGAAGCGTAGCATATTGCTACAAACAAAGAAAAAATATACCTACACATTTTTTACCAGAAAAATACTGTTAATTAGCTACTTGCTGAATGTTTTGTAAGTTTGTGTCGCTATAAAAATTTTATTTGGTGTTTAAAACTTATAAAGTAAAAAAAAAGATTTAAAATTTTTTATTTTTTTTATTTTTTCAAATTGTGCGATATAAAAAAATATCAAGCAGACTTTATAAGTTACCTATAAAAATTTATCATACATGTTTATTCCAATTCTGAACAGTACCAAATTTAAAACCTTTACAAATTAAATATTTTTGATAGCCAAAACATGAAAAAATTGAACGTCTTGAACCTTCCAACGTCATAAATCTTCCTCCTATCGCAGGAATTGGTTGACGTCAGTAATGTTATCTCACGTAGACCACGAGGTTAGGTTTTATTGCGCAACGGCCTTCGCGGGTCCAATAAAATGGCCACCGATCCACTTTGAATTTCAACCTTCGTAAAGTAAAGAGCAAGATTCTTGAAAAATGTCCTCGTTTATTTTAAGAACGAGAGTTTTTGGCGATAGTGGAATAAGTGGAAATAGTTTTTCTATCTATCTGATATTAATAATGCACTAAATTTTCTTTTTATGTTTCTGTTTCTTTACTTTAACACGTTGACTGTAATATCGCCCATGCGCGTCGAGCTTACTGTCGTGACTGTGCTCACAAACACGCATCGTAGCTGCGTGAATTTGAGTAACCGACTGTGCTATGAACCGCCGATGCGTTCATAGCACAGTCGTTCGGCTCTACCGGACGCGTGCGCGCCTCGAGCGCGAGTCGCGTACCCGGTAGCAGCTACGCCTGTGCGTGGAGTATCGACGCGCACTGGCGTATTGGTATCGCCGAACACGCTACGTCGGGCCGGCCGCACAGCTGTAGAGTTTTCGACACGAACGCAACGGCAGTGCACGTGTCACGGCCGGCTTTTACCAAAAAGCAGCTTAGCAGCGAAAGTGTTAATGATACAAAAACATTTTAGCTTCGACTTTGCCGATAACTTCATGACTCGAACCATAAGTTCTTACTTTGGTTATATTTTTCACCATACGACTCTACATAGTAAGTATAAATTTGCGAAATAAACTATAGAAATCAAACCAAGTATGTCACGAATCAGGTGTCTGATCTTTATAGACAACGAAGAAAATTGAGTTACTGGCGCGAGCTACCTTCAAATACATCATACGGATTGAGAGAGAGCTTCATATACATTGCTTGTTCAATCCTTCCTACTAAATATTACAAATACGAATGTTTGGATGTTTGTTACTCAATCACGCTTCATCCACTGAACGGTTCGAGATGAAATTTTGCACACGTAATAGGTTTAATCAGATGAAATGCTGATGACTTTCGCTTTGTCTGTAAAAGTATAGTGTATCCTTATCTTGCACATTTCACATGATTTATAACTAGCCACCATCTAGGGCATGACGCATGTTTTCTTGAGCTTATTTCCCAAAAAAATTACGCAATCGGCTGCGATTTGACCGACGGATTAGTGTTGAGCGTTTGTATGAAAAACTGTTCACGAAGTACCCTCTAAACGCGTAAAATAAATTAACTATAAGCAGCGGATAACCTTTTGTTAGGCTCATAAAATAGTTTAATATAGCAAGCAATGAATGAATATTTATGCAATTTCGTCGCTTTTGTTTTCCGCGGGTAGACCGAGTTTTGAGGCGCGGGAAATTGTCCCGGATCGCGGCATCTTCGGGATATTACAGGGATTTATTTCATTACTTAAGCCAATATTGGGGGGATAGAATATTTCCTTGTAACAAAATAGATTTCAGTACCATGGAGTGATCCAATTTATTATTTTTTTAGAACATTGTGTAAAGAAATATAAGAATAATTATTTTAAACTTTTCTTTGCAATGCTTGGTAAATAATACTAACTTACCATAGAAGGTGAAACAGATAGTGAAGACAAAAAAGATTAGATAAGATATTGAGAGAAAGAGAGAAAAGATACCTATTAAAAGAGTTTTTATCTAAGTATGTAATATGAAAAAAGTAGGTAAATAAAATAACAAAGGATGATGGGCGTATTGCACCCAGCCCCAATTGTCATTTAACTAGCTGGTCCTAAAACACATGATTAAAATGAGCATTTTTTATTATGACGGTAAAAAAAAATCTCCGATGGATCCTGAGATATTGAGAGAACTCTCATTTCATACAAATTGCTAGCAACGGAAGGTCAAGTTAGAGTGGTTTTTGACCTCCACTAATGAAACTGGTGTGGGTCGAAAGAACTGACAAAACTGAGTATATTTTGTTAAGACACAGAAAAATTCGTCCCGGTGGTCATCAGAAAAAAAAATATTTTTGGGTGATTTTTTTCCTCCACTAATGAAACTGGTGTAGGTCGCAAGTACCGACAAAACTGAGTATATTTTGTTAAGGCACTGAAAAATTCGTCCCGGGGGTTTCAAAATATTTTAAAGTGAAATTCAAAAATGTATGGGTGGTGTACCTAATATAAGAGCTCCAGCACTAAGACTACTATTGTTTTGATGCTAACCCAATAGGATAACTCTGTACCAAAGCTCATCAAAATCTGACCCGGGAGTTACAAAATATTTTAATGTGAAATTCAAAAATATATGGGCGGTGTACCTAATATAAGACCTCCAGCACTGAGACTACTATTGTTTTGATGCTAACCCAATAGGATAACTCTGTACCAAAGCTCATCAAAATCTGACCCGGGAGTTTCAAAATATTTTAATGTGAAATTCAAAAATGTATGGGCGGTGTAACTAATATACGACCTCCAGCACTGAGACTACTATTGTTTTGATGCTAACCCAATAGGATAACTCTGTACCAAAGCTCATCAAAATCTGACCCGGGAGTTTCAAAATATTTTAATGTGAAATTCAAAAATGTATGGGCGGTGTAACTAATATACGACCTCCAGCACGGAGACTACTATTGTTTTGATGCTTACCCAATAGGATAGCTCTGTACCAAAGCTCATCAAAATCTGACCCGGGAGTTTCAAAATATTTTGAAGAGAAATTCAAAAATGTTTGGGCGGTGTTCTTAATATAAAACCTCCAGCACTGAGACTACTATTGTTTTGATGCTAACCCAATAGGATAATTCTGTACCAAAGCTCATCAAAATCTGACCCAGGAGTTTCAAAATATTTTAATGTGAAATTCAAAAATGTATGGGCGGTTGTAACTAATATACGACCTCCATCACTGAGACTACTTTTGTTTTGATGCTTACCCAATAGAATAGCTCTGTACCAAAGCTCATCAAAATCTGACCCGGGAGTTTCAAAATATTTTGAAGAGAAATTCAAAAATGTATGGGCGGTGTTCTTAATATAAAACCTCCAGCACTGAGACTACTATTGTTTTGATGCTAACCCAATAGGATAATTCTGTACCAAAGCTCATCAAAATCTGACCCGGGAGTTTCGAAATATTTTAATGTGAAATTCAAAAATGTATGGGCGGTGTAACTAATATACGACCTCCATCACGGAGACTACTATTGTTTTGTCAGTTCTTTCGACCCACACCAGTTTCATTAGTGGAGGTCAAAAACCACTCTAACTTGACCTTCCGTTGCTAGCAATTTGTATGAAATGAGAGTTCTCTCAATATCTCAGGATCCATCGGAGATTTTTTTTACCGTCATAATAAAAAATGCTCATTTTAATCATGTGTTTTAGGACCAGCTAGTTAAATGACAATTGGGGCTGGGTGCAATACGCCCATCATCCTTTGTTATTTTATTTACCTACTTTTTTCATATTACATACTTAGATAAAAACTCTTTTAATAGGTATCTTTTCTCTCTTTCTCTCAATATCTTATCTAATCTTTTTTTGTCTTCACTATCTGTTTCACCTTCTATGGTAAGTTAGTATTATTTACCAAGCATTGCAAAGAAAAGTTTAAAATAATTATTCTTATATTTCTTTACACAATGTTCTAAAAAAATAATAAATTGGATCACTCCATGGTACTGAAATCTATTTTGTTACAAGGAAATATTCTATCCCCCCAATATTGGCTTAAGTAATGAAATAAATCCCTGTAATATCCCGAAGATGCCGCGATCCGGGACAATTTCCCGCGCCTCAAAACTCGGTCTACCCGCGGAAAACAAAAGCGACGAAATTGCATAAATATTCATTCATTGCTTGCTATATTAAACTATTTTATGAGCCTAACAAAAGGTTATCCGCTGCTTATAGTTAATTTATTTTACGCGTTTAGAGGGTACTTCGTGAACAGTTTTTCATACAAACGCTCAACACTAATCCGTCGGTCAAATCGCAGCCGATTGCGTAATTTTTTTGGGAAATAAGCTCAAGAAAACATGCGTCATGCCCTAGATGGTGGCTAGATATAAATCATGTGAAATGTGCAAGATAAGGATACACTATACTTTTACAGACAAAGCGAAAGTCATCAGCATTTCATCTGATTAAACCTATTACGTGTGCAAAATTTCATCTCGAACCGTTCAGTGGATGAAGCGTGATTGAGTAACAAACATCCAAACATTCGTATTTGTAATATTTAGTAGGAAGGATTGAACAAGCAATGTATATGAAGCTCTCTCTCAATCCGTATGATGTATTTGAAGGTAGCTCGCGCCAGTAACTCAATTTTCTTCGTTGTCTATAAAGATCAGACACCTGATTCGTGACATACTTGGTTTGATTTCTATAGTTTATTTCGCAAATTTATACTTACTATGTAGAGTCGTATGGTGAAAAATATAACCAAAGTAAGAACTTATGGTTCGAGTCATGAAGTTATCGGCAAAGTCGAAGCTAAAATGTTTTTGTATCATTAACACTTTCGCTGCTAAGCTGCTTTTTGGTAAAAGCCGGCCGTGACACGTGCACTGCCGTTGCGTTCGTGTCGAAAACTCTACAGCTGTGCGGCCGGCCCGACGTAGCGTGTTCGGCGATACCAATACGCCAGTGCGCGTCGATACTCCACGCACAGGCGTAGCTGCTACCGGGTACGCGACTCGCGCTCGAGGCGCGCACGCGTCCGGTAGAGCCGAACGACTGTGCTATGAACGCATCGGCGGTTCATAGCACAGTCGGTTACTCAAATTCACGCAGCTACGATGCGTGTTTGTGAGCACAGTCACGACAGTAAGCTCGACGCGCATGGGCGATATTAACAGTCAACGTGTTAAAGTAAAGAAACAGAAACATAAAAAGAAAATTTAGTGCATTATTAATATCAGATAGATAGAAAAACTATTTCCACTTATTCCACTATCGCCAAAAACTCTCGTTCTTAAAATAAACGAGGACATTTTTCAAGAATCTTGCTCTTTACTTTACGAAGGTTGAAATTCAAAGTGGATCGGTGGCCATTTTATTGGACCCGCGAAGGCCGTTGCGCAATAAAACCTAACCTCGTGGTCTACGTGAGATAACATTACTGACGTCAACCAATTCCTGCGATAGGAGGAAGATTTATGACGTTGGAAGGTTCAAGACGTTCAATTTTTTCATGTTTTGGCTATCAAAAATATTTAATTTGTAAAGGTTTAAATTTGGTACTGTTCAGAATTGGAATAAACATGTATGATAAATTTTTATAGGTAACTTATAAAGTCTGCTTGATATTTTTTTATATCGCACAATTTGAAAAAATAAAAAAAATAAAAAATTTTAAATCTTTTTTTTTACTTTATAAGTTTTAAACACCAAATAAAATTTTTATAGCGACACAAACTTACAAAACATTCAGCAAGTAGCTAATTAACAGTATTTTTCTGGTAAAAAATGTGTAGGTATATTTTTTCTTTGTTTGTAGCAATATGCTACGCTTCTTCGTAGCACTCCGCTACTACTTTCGTAGCTTCTATGTAAAGATATGACTTCCAGTCTCTTAACATTTCAATATCCCCGTTTGATGTCAAATTGCTTCCCGGAATTTTACGCATTTTGACTCGAGGATAGTGAAAATGTATAACAATAACTAACTACGTATAAATGGAAGGTAGGTAAATCTTATACAAATCTCAAGAAGATGAAATTTAATAAAACTGTTTTTATTATTGTATCAAAGTTGTGTACAATGAACAATAAATAGCGTTTCTTGAGCAGTAAGAAAGAATATTTAGTTACTAGGTAAATCAATGATTTTTAGAAAATGAATAATAAGACTGTAAGCGCAAAATAAACACATTGAAAAATAGTCTCGTATATTAAATATTAAGTCAGTACTAAGACATTTCGCTTTCAAAGCGTAAGCTTAAAGTGGGTCCAATAAAACTATATCTCTCGTTACAAAGCACGGGTGAAGTGATCCATCTAGCCTCCAAAATACCCGATAGTTCGGCTTTTTCTCGCCGCGCTGATCGTATGAGATTTCTCGGAATTTGCACTGAAATGCGCTCAAATTCACACTCAAGGAGATCCATATTTTCGGTGACTGGTTTTACCAGAATTCAACTGGAACGATACTGCCATTGAGTTGAGAATAATATTTGCTTGGTTCTTTACCTTGACGAAGATTGAGGACACGAGAAAAGAATTGTATGAGTCAGTTCAGTTCACACCGGGAAGCGAGACGACGCGGCGCAAAACTGCTTGAAGACCCACACAGACTGTTTGCAGTGGCAGAGTATCTGCCTGCTACGAGGGTCCCGGGTTCGATTCCCAACTGAGCAGACATTTGAATGATTAATTTAAATGTCTGTTTCTGGGTGTTCTTTGTGTCTCTGTGTGGCACCTCGATACAGGGAAAATATACCTACATTACGTACATTAAAACTATGAATATAATTAAATAATTTTCACACGTTTTTAGATATTTACCTATCATACTCTACATTAGAGTAATCTTCAATGAATCTCTAAAATTTTTACCATTTCAAAATGTTACTCTACAATCCGTACCACTGAGTATGTGCGCTCGCCATGTATTTTGGTTAAAGATTCTCGGAATATTCCCAATAATATGTTTGCGCTCCGGAAACCACGAGTTTGAACATTCTGGCTCAATGAATTCAAATATTTTCATCTATGCAAAATTTATTATATACCGACATAACATATTAATTTTGTGAGTATTACTCTTTTTAAACAAAACTTTATCGCATGGATTTAGATACCTTTAGTAGATTTTTCACCAGCTATTATTTAATATTGTTCGTTTAAGTTTATAGTTCATTTATATAACATGGCGCTAGATCCATGGGAAACATTCCCACCCAGGGTGACGGGCGGGTGGGTTGAGTGTTATAATTTTTTTCTTGTTTTTAATTTTCATCATCCGCTACTAATGACACACACACACACACAGGAAAATTTCATTTGGTGAAAGTAACATTTTCATAATACGTCATGATTTATACTTTAAATTTAATATTGTCATATCACTTGATAATATATTCCAAGTGATAACGAAAATTCATAATCCTAAGCACACAAAATTACTAATTCTCTTTATGTTTGCCAAAATAACAAAAAGAGATAAGAGTGTGAAGAAGATTGAATGCAAACACATTATAAATTCAAAAGCCTGCTCCATATTATTATGACGCTATACTGAGTGTGTGCAGAGTAAATATGGTGTCGGAACTCGATTAACGCCGGGAGGTATCCGATTACTGCGGGAATCGATTTCGCTGACAACACGCCTTATTTTTTTACCGGGCAATATAAAAATAGCTAAGACATTTTTTTTAAATGTTCTATTCCAAGTTGGCAGCAGACGGCAGACTGCAGCAATACTGTGAATACTTACTCCAAAATAGTTGTGACAGATATGCAATTTCTATGGAATTTAGTTACGTTTTCTTTTATTTTCCTTAGAAATAGCATTTATCACAGCGCTCATCTTACAGTTTTTAGAGTATATCTGCTTTTTAGAGTAGGTATATAGTGATATCTACTGCTGCAACTTTTAAAACTTTTTCTAGTAGGTAAACAAAGTCTTATAATTTGGTAAGCTACATCAATTCGTCAGCTTGTATGTCCTGCCTCTAAAGTTAGGTATAATAGAAATTAGCAGCAAGGTACACCTTTCTAAACTTCTTAGCAAACTCAATTGTTAACTAATTCTGAACATAATTCGTAGTAAATGAACGTTCCCGGACCTTAGCTTATTCATAAAATTTACAAAGTAAAGTTCGTTAGAGTGATACCTTCGTCAGAAGTTTATAGACAGTTACAAATTGAAGAAACTCGCCTGAGATACCTACATTTACGCGGGAGAATGATGGATTAATTTTATTGATGTATTCCGTATTCTTACTTAAAATAAATATTTATTAATCGTAAACGTAATATCTATCATACCTACATAAATCAGCTTTTAGTGCAGATTTCGTGAAACAGTAACTTTGCTAAACAGCTGTTTTATTTTTACGGATAAACAATAGACTGTGTCATTATTGGAGGAATCTGGTGTTTTTGTAAGTATTTATTACCATATCACCTACATTACCAACAGGTACAATAAAAAGAGTTTTCGCTATGTTTATGTGTACCTAAAATAATATGTAAATAATATGTAGTAGTCACTGAAAGGGATTCGAGGTTCACAGTGTATTGTGATTTCTATCACTATAGCGATACACATTTTAATCTGAAATTGCCCTCATCATTTTGTCAGATGTGGTGAAAACATCTTTTACTAAGCATTTTACGCTCTGCCTACCCCGTAAGGGATAAAGGCGTGATTTTATGTATGTATGGTATGTAAAATAGTAGGTATGTACCTGAGCCGAAATCTCACTAAAACAGCATCTACATGAGAGTGGAACACACATTATTCGATTCGCTCTAAACCCTTGTCAGGCCCGTGTCAGGATTATCAGAGGATTCCAGGAGTTTGGTATCAGCTGACCGCACGCATGAGAGGGGTGGAGTGAATACATCAGGTCGTCAATCGCACTAGTTTGACGAAGATTTCAATTTACGAATATGGGTTTTGGAGCATGTGTTGAGGTAAAACTAAGATAAATTTATTGAAATTCTATGAACAGAGGTTGGTGATCTACAATTATAATATTTGTTTGTACGAATCAAACAAAGACTCGAGTATCAAAATACTATTTATTTTGTAATATTAGTATGTAGGTACTTCTAATCTTTACTTAGACTTCGATCTATACTAATCAATCACTATGAGATGCTAATTGAATTGAGTCGTTTATAAATAAAGTATCACTTAGTTGAGGCACTTAATATAATGTATTGGTAGATCACAATGACGATAATCTATACATATAATAAAATTGTAACAGGTCGATGTCTGTTCATGGGAGATAAATCAGAAAAAATAAATTTAGGGGTCTGTATTAATGCTAAAGAAGCCAAAAATATAGTTGTTAGAATTTCTGTCTGTCTGTATGTTTGTTCGCATGCCACGTAAAAACTACTGCACCAAACTGAATGCGGTTTTTTTGTTGTATTGCTGAAGGTCTAACTTAGATTGTCATGTTTAGTTTTTTTCGAAATTGAGATATAAAAAATGTGCTGGTCATAAATTTTTTTTTTTTTTTTGCTACTGCATCAGCATCATATGGGATACCAAATAAAAGAGGAGTAAATCCTGAGTTAAAAAATATGGTACATGTAAATATTACAAAAATACTAAACTTAAAAAAGTCAAATAGTTTTTCGATTTTTGATTGCGCACAAAAGGTACCACTAGCGCCTTCTATTGATAGCTTAGCTATAACAAGTGTTCCATGATTACATGATTACGTATGATTCTTATTTTCTTACGTCAACTTCTTTGGGTCACTGAGCCACCGCAGTAAGTAAGTAAGTAACTACTGGACTGACTAGGAAGAAACTTAGCACACATAAACCTAGGTTAGATCCTGGATAAGACATTTAACGCGGGAAAACTCATTTAACGCGGCGGGAGAAACCGCGGGCGGAAAGCTAGTAGAATCAATATGATTGAACTATAGGTACTCAAAAAGGTTACTCAAGGGTTTATCATAAAGTAAATCTTTGAATATAAGTTCTAGCCATTGTATAAACTCAATCTAAGTAATGGATATTGAATTAGGTAAAATTCAAATATTAGTTGATGGGTTTTTGTATCAAGAGCTTATTTTTTAATGGAAATTGGCAACTCAAAAAATATGAACCAACATTTAATAAAGAAAGGATTAAGTAGCGGTACCTGACAAGTTACAATCTGCCTCCATTCCTCCATGCCAAAACTGTCCAAAACGCCATGACTTCATACCCAAACTTTTTTTTCTAAGTACACTTGCGTTTAGTTTCAACCATTTGCATTTGTGTGGACTTAGCACTGTGGCTGTACGCCATAGATTTTTTATTTATGTATTTCCTTGCATTAATTTGAGAAAAGCACTATGTAAGCCTCGGCGGAAATAGCAATTGCCTGACTCGTATTATTGAATCCCTACTCGTCCGTCAATTGCTGGTTTTCCATGCCTCGACAACAATGTACAATTTTGACAGATCATCATTTTTAATACAGCAGCGTGTGTTTTTAATATAAGACAGATTATAGCTGAACACGAGGCTCCATAGCGCTGATATTACGATGAAAAATAATGAAGTATGAATAGACCCTTTCCAAGGATTAGGCTTATAAAAGAGAACAAAAAATATGGCGAAATTCTTCGTAAAAACCAACCAACAAATTGATAAAAGGCATTTTTTTGTTATGTATACTAATAAATAGCAAAAATAAATAGGTGCCGAATAGGTTGTAAACACAAACTTATTTTAGTTTAGTCGTGTCTTTCTTTATAACGTGAATAAAAGAAGAGACAGAACTACAAGAGCTAATTTCAAGACGTGAAACGTCGTTTTAACAGGATTATAATCAACTGTCGTATTTCTGTCAGAGAAAACTAAACGTGAGTTTCGAACTCGTTTGTGCCAGATAATGCCGGTTCGTGTCTATAATAAATGCTAAATGCCATTATTTCCGAAACATCTTTCGTTCTAAATAAATATTTACTCAATTCATCGAAAGGAAATTGTGTTCGAAGTTTGAAATTATTTCACTTCGAATCAGTTTAACTTTTGCTTGTTTTAATTAAAACCTACTTCAGGGCAGCAACACACGTGCGTAATTTTTGGCGCCGAAGGTTCTGTTCAACAAGCTGTTAATGATTTTAGCATTGCCAACAACACACGTGCGTAATGTTCAGCGAAACGCGCAACCTAGGTCGAGCCGATTCTTCCGCGAGTACACATTATCCCTTAACACCCTGCATTGTTGGTAATAACACCCTGTATACCATACCATAACACTTTTGTAGCGCCATTTTACTAGCTTTCAGCATGACGAACGAGACTCTCACTGCCACCGAATGTGTTGCTGCCCTAATACTTAGTAAGTAAATGTTACTAAAAACGAAAAACTTTCCTTTTCAATTTTTGTTTAAATATTATCATAAAAATAGCTAATTCTGTACATTCCTCGTTAATTGCTTGAACAATTAAAACTAAGATGGCGGGCGAGCGCATCTGCTGTTTAATTAATTCGCTTGTCCCGTGCTGGAGGCAATCAGGGTTCCCAAGTGGGTTGTGTGCTGGGTTCTAAGTCAAAAGTGGGAAAATAAAGTTAACATTTTATTACTAACTAGCTTTTCGCGCCGAAATATATAAGCTTATTCTCCCGCGGTAAGAAATACTCTTACTCAGGATAAACGTAGCTTTTTCTCGAACCAGTAGTATTTAAGTTTAGTTAGGTACAAACATACATACGTACAGTCAGCAAAGAAGACATCTGGGCAGGCCCGCTCGAAACGGATGAGATTATTTCAGGAAATTGTTTATGGACTTTCATGTAATTTCGTATGTTTGCACAATCAATCGACTGCCACAAATATGCGAAATTTCATGAAAATCCATTAATAATTTCCTGAAATTATGTCATCCGTTTCGAGCGGGCCTGCCCAGATATCTTCTTTTATTGCTGACTGTACAAAAATATATGAATCTTTTTTCTTCATATAGATACTTAGAGATGGCATGGCATGAATGACCTCTTTTATTGGCTTTAAGTAACCGTTGAGCAATGCCGTTGTGGTCGATTGACTTATTTTATATAACAAACTCGAATTTACTTACATAAATATCTAAAAAATATCATAAATAATAGGTACTTAAAACTGTCAAAACATTAATTGAAGTTATTATTGTTTAAAAGTTGGTTAGCTCAAATTCCTCTGACAAATTAAATTAAGATTAGAAGAAATTAAATTAAAATCAAATTAAGAGAATCCGGGAAGCCCCATTAGCTGATCCGGGTGTAATCCCAACACCTCATTATAGAATAATAATAATAGTCCTCCCACCGATTTTCGGTGATGGCGGCCAATCTCCGCAATACACAAGTGCACTCTCTATTGCTTCAATCTCTTATTCAATAATAGTCCTCCCACCGATTTTCGGTGATGGCGGCCAATCTCCGCAATACACAAGTGCACTCTCTATTGCTTCAATCTCTTATTCTGATGGGACAGACTGACTGACACGACTGGAGAGAAATCAGGCGCAGGACCGACTATTTACATGCCCATCCGACAGCATGGATCATCTTACTTTTCGGACAATCAGGTGATCAGCCTGCAATGTCCTAACCAAACTAGAAATAACAACACAAAATCATTGTCCCCCGCCGGAAATCGAACCCGGGACCTCCGGGTCGTGAGCCCATGGCTCAGACCGCTAGACCACGGAGGCAGTTATCCCAGTAATCCCAGCACCTCATTACCGCGGTAATGACTCGGGTTCAATTCCCAGTGAAAATACCTTGATTCGTTGTAAACGCCAATTTACTTGAATGTTAATGACTCGGGGTATGTTTATTTCAGTCAAATTAAAATACCTATTGCATCAGTTGTATAAAATTTTCGACCAAAATCGGGTAGATTTGATTAATTTAAAAAATATTTGTTCCCGGTGCAGGCATCAAGGATTTCATTTTAAAATAAAGTAGGTAAATTGCAAAATTTTATTATTATAGAGCCCAAGAAGTTACCTATTCTGACAAGATGGTGTCTCAAAAGTAGGTTTGGCAAATCAATTTAAATTGCCAATTCTCACCCGAGTATATCGCGTGAAAAAGCGCCTTTTCATCTTAGTTTTACACCCATCTTCACATTTATGTCGCACTTGGGACTTAATAACGTCGTCAAAATGAGTGAACTTGAACTTTTATAGGAGTAATTTTAGATTGTTTATGACATTTGATTAAAACTTTGGGCTGTTCGCAAGTTTTGTAGTTCATGAAACATAGTGAAGGGTATTCAGTTCATAGTTTTTTTGTACCCTAGGGTAGTAAAATAGATTAAATTGTGGAACGAGTACAAGAGTTTCTTTCAATAACAAACTTTAATGGCGGCACCACACATGGCTATTTGTATTTGCGTATTTGACAAATAACCCATGTGTGGAGGGTATATTTGCCAAATTTATTGCCGTATTTGCCTATTTGGCAAATATAGCAAATAACAAACATGGCTTACCGAACATCTGTCGGTTTTTCAAGGCACATCAAAGGAGACAAATAAACAAACACGCAAATATGCTGGCCACACATGGTCGGCCGGCTCCTGCCATACCTATATACTCTGTCACAGTCAACATCCACCATCGCTTTGCTCTTGGTCGTTTTTTCATCACTTTGTATCTTTTTACGCATAACATATAGTAGTAACATGCGCTCAAATAATAAAATCCAGCTGCAAGTGCAACGTCCATTTTGACAGGTGTACCTACTTAGCAAATATGTTTGATTATTTGGTATTTGACGCCATGTGTGGTTGGTCGTATTGCCTATTTGCCTATTTGTCAAATATTTTGGCAAACATGGCAAACACAAATAAGCAAATACAAATAGCCATGTGTGGTACCGCCAATGGGAGTTCCACCAAGCGCCGACAATCGCACGTATAAAAAATATAAATAATATTTAGTTCATATTCAGTACAATCCGTATACTGAATAACTAGAAAAAAGCATTTCCTCTGTATTTTATCTGCCATCTAAATACATGGCCACAGTGTAATATATGAGTCTGGCACGTCAGAACGTCAGACTATTGAATTATACTGTGATGTGACATGGCGGTTATATTTGACAGATAACTCGTCAAATAATCATAATTATGAAATTCATAGAGTATAATCGAAAACCAAAGAGTATAAATCTCATGTAAGATGTAAGACTTCCATTCTGGACTGGTAGCGATAGAAAAACATAGAATGTGCCAGCTGCATCTCCTCCCGTGCATGCTGTAAAAACCAGCTAAGGGACTCGAGGGTTTCAGTATATTGTAATTTAGGCGATGGGCTGACAACCTGTCACTACAGCAATATACAGATCTATCTTACACAACCCTCAAAAACTTGTCAGACGTGGCGGAACGACCTTTGTTTGGGTCGTTGTCGCTCTGCCTACCCCTTTAGGGATACAGGCGTGATATTATGTATGTATGTATGTATAAATCTCATGTCCTTTTTCAAACTATTTAATCTGAAAGAGACAGACAACTTAAATTTAGTTGGCATCTATAATCGAGCTCAATATTTATAATTTCTATAAAAAATTTGCAGTTGTCGCGCTGACGTTAACTTCTGATGACCTGTGTTCCATGGGGAAAGTTGTTCAGTTTTATGTACTGAACTCATATTCAAAATACCTATGTCAAATTATTTCAATTTCACCCTGTAGAAGCCTCATCAAACAGAAACACTTGAAAGAAGTAATGAAAACAATAACAAAAAATAAATACTGAATTCTTCTTAAAAGTGTTCCAAATATTTTGTTTCAATGTCAAATTTTTCCACCCTAGTATACTCTTCCAACGAAAACACTTGAAATAAGTAATGAAAGCAATAATCCAATTACCCATACAGACGGCAGCCATGATGGATTGCACTCTGTTCCCAGCTGATCGCTCGATCCACTCACGTTTCGCCGCCATTGTTCCATTCAGATCGTAATCCCTCTGATGGTTACAATATCCGTTGTATATTTGGTATATTTGAGTTGATTTGCTACATCTTAATTCTACTAATTCATGGCCTTGCCTCGGTGATGGTTGCTTAACATTCGTTGTCCGAAAGAATGACCAATGAGCGCTTCTAAAAACAATGGCTTTGTTTTATTCGATAAAAATAATTTTATTTATCCAACATAGACATCCTTGGTTTAGATTCAAGGTTAGAGCGCACTAGAACTGCACTGCAGTGACGCGACACAGCGCGTCAACTGCATTTAATACATTATCCGGTCTGGTATGTCTCATAGATTTTTAAACAAAGAACCTTTTGTCGCGCCGTGCCGTACCACGCCGCTACGCCATATATATAAGCTTAAAAATCAGATTGAGGCAGGTTAATTTCGTTAGTTAAATGGTCAAGTGAAGTTTTTATAATTTTGTTACCGGATGCAAGAGCAGCTTCCCGCAAACAAGGGTTGATCAGTCAAACAAGGGTTGATCAGTCAAGCAAAGGTTGATCAGTCAACGATACTGAACAACTTTCACCAGAAAATTCTTTTAGGAAAAGAAAAAAATTAATTGACTTTTACTATCCCACTTCCAACCAACAACCAACTTTGTGAGAGAAAAATAAAACATCATTTTTTTTATTTAGTTGGGCGTGACCAAATCTAGACGCTCTGACAACGTGACACGTCTCTTTGAGATATTTTTGTTGGATGTCTTCTCAACCCCATAGTTATCTCATCTATCGAAGGTTGTATTATTGTTCTTCTGTTTGTATTCAAGTACTTAATTCTTAGATAGGTGTTGGCGTAAACATTCTTTCAGAAATTTGATTTAATTTGTAATCTTTGTGAATAAACAACGAAAGTATTTTTTTTAAAAGAGAGATTATATTTTGAGTCACCAAATTGAATATTGTGTTAGGTATACTCGTATCATTTTATGATACAAACAAATTATTTACAGTCTAATAAGTATAACATCTTCAGATTTGTATGTAGTAGGTACATACAGAAAATATATTAGGTAAATCCATTAAAAGTAACAATATTTTCCATCTCATTAGTAATTTCTCCTTTACCGAATATTACGCAGTCTGCATGCTTTTGATCTGTGTATTTGGAAACGTAATATATGGAACGTTCATATTTTCTTTTGAAGTAAATGTTCTGTTTCGTATGAATATTGAAGACTCATTTCACGAAGCACAGACGTATTTTATCTTATAAAGGAAACGTTGATGACGCGCGAGCTTAATTCCCTCGTGTTATTGAAGACAAGATTTTGATATTTCGCAGCAATTTGTTGATAAAACTTCTTGAACGTAGTTAATTGTAATATTGTTATTTATTTAATTAACTTTCCCTTCACAAATAATATTCTCATAAAGGTTTTTTTAACGTACCTACGTTTTTATTTTTATTTATTTTACAAAATGGCGTCACATCTCAGGTTGAGACGTATTTTGCCAATGATAACGTATATTTGATTAGTTTTATTTTGAATAACACATATTATACATCATAATTCAATATCGCGATGTTAAACACATTAAATCAATAAATTTGCGATTATGGGAGTCTATATTGTGAAAACGTGAATCAAATAATATCATCTTCGAGAGAGAAATAGTGAATCTACGTTTTCCTTTGACAGGCGTGGCATTAACATTTTGATTTGACATGTATTTTTTTATTTATATAAGTAGCAGATTAGTTTGCAGAAACATTTGAGGATAAAAACGAAAAGCTAATTGCAGATTGCGCCACTGTTGAGTGTTCCAAAAGAGACCAATGAGAAGACACAAAACTGACATTGATATCGATATTGACAGATTACTGACCAATCACAGAAAAAAGGAACACTCGACTGCGTCTCGGCCTTCCAAATTTACTCGACCATACATTGCTTTATTTTTGGCTTCTAAAGTAATGTACTATTTTTTTCTTCTTTCTATTTCATGATCCTTTTAACACTACTTACTAGATAAAAAACTTATACTTACTACTTAGATGCCTAGTTTTCTTAATGCGTAAAGAACCCGAAACAATAAAATAAACCAGCACTGCGGCGTGGGAACAAGCTTTACGACAGCTCTGGATACAACCGGATATATCCGGAACAGACGGCACTACAATTGTTTGTTTTTTTTACTGCGGACGAAATTGTCGGCCTTTACGAGATGACCCATCAAGACCGCAGGGATGGATTCAGAAATAAAGACATAAAAAAACTAAGTTTTATTACAGTATTCTTTAGTTTTAGTATGTATAGAAGATTCATATTTATAATTTGATCTTTCTCAACAAATCTATGAATACGCGTACTTTAATAGTACATTGTTGTCGAGGCATGGAAAACCAGCAATTGACGGACGAGTAGGTATTAAAGTCCGAGCCGCAGGTGAGGACTCCAATAATACGAGTCAGGCAATTGCTATTTCCGCCGAGGCTTACATAGTGCTTTTCTCAAATTAATGCAAGGAAATACATAAATAAAAAATCTATGGCGTACAGCCTCAGTGCTAGGTCAACACAAATGCAAATGGTTGAAACTAAACGCAAGTGTACTTAGTAAAAAAAGTTTTGGCATGAAGTCATGGCGTTTTGGACTTTGCTGGAGAGTTTTGGCATGGAGGAATGGCGTTTTGTACTTTGACGGAGCGCTTTGTTGTTCGAAACTTGAAAAAGACGAGTTCTATGAATAAAATAAAAAAAAAATTTTTATTTGAGAAACCGTAAATGTCAAAGTTTGCGTATTGATTTTGCATAAGGAATTAGACTATTTTCATGCATGTTTGAGAAAAATATGTTTTAATACTTCTTGTATAAAAATTCTTGCAGGCATAATTTTTGCTACAACATTAAACAATTTGTTTCAAAAGTCAAGAAACGGGTCATTAGGCTTAGTCATGGTTCGTTTAGCGGTCTTAGAAATTGTTTAGAGTCCTAAAACTTTTTTGAACATTGTTTCTATAGCCCGGTCGACAAAAGAGGTGCTTAGCGACGTACATTAGATAATTGTATCTATTTACATTTTTATTAATATTTTCATGTCCAAGTACTACAAATCCTCCTTAAAATGCACTGAAAGTATGGGAGTTTTGATTTCGTAGCAGTACTACGCCGTAGCTGATGTAGCACTGCTACGCCGTAGCTGCTGTAGCGATGCTACACCGTATAAAAACGGCAATCGACTGTTGAAGGATTTAGTTTCTCAAAAGCAAGCAAGCAAAGCAATAGCTGAAATGCTCTTGTTATTTATTAAATCGTAAATTAACGTAGCTTTACATAACTAAAGCACCTTTTGATAAAAAAAACTTATATTTTTCTCGGTAGGTGTTTTTGTACTCAATACATCCCTGTCCTGTAACGTCATAAAACTGTAGTGGACATGAAGCAATTGGTTTCCGGAAAGAGAAACCATTTCCCGTAACAACACTTCTAATAAATGTAATGTGTTTTATGTACTAAGAGGAATTAACTGGACACTTTAGTTAGTAGACATACTGACTCACCGAATCTTTTTATTTACCAAGTAAAAAACAATTATATTTTCATATTTTTTAGTTGAAACTACCCATTAAACTGAACTACTTTTCACAAGAAACAATAGTCGCAATGAGAAAAAAGGTCCTCCTCATGGGTGATTATTAGACCTATGTTTCTTGAGAAAAATTGTTCAAGTTTAATGTGTATGTTTACACCATAAAATATGGTCACAAGGCAGACCAAAAGCCAAAAAGACGGTCGATAATAAAAATCAAGACAATCAAGGACATATTATTTCAGCTTTTGGCTGATTGCTTTGAAAATGAAACAAAGAATTATTAACGGACACAATGCCTACAGAAATTATCAATTTCTTTCTGAAAATAAACGGTGTTAATTGCAAAACAATAATTTATTATGAACTGCCCTCGTCAAAAGCAATACAGTTGTGACAAAATATTTAATCATCAAAGATTTAAACATTGAACTGACATTCGATTTTAATTAAATCATATTTTCAGTTTGTGCTTTAAGTATAATTTAAATGTGTTATCAGAAATGGCAAAGTTATCCTACCTACTACTTCTACTAATATTATAAATGCGAATGTTTGGATGTTTGGATGCGTGTTACTCAATCACGCTTCAACCACTAGACGGATCGGGATGAAACTTGGCACACAACATTAGTAAGGCTTCTTTTCACCGCGGGAAAATCTTCATTTATACAGGAAAACTCATTTTAACGCGGATGAAACAGTGGGCGGAAAGCTAGATAGAGATAAAGGCGTGATTGTATGTATTGTAACTGATTCAGAACACAAAAAATACACAATCCCACTAGGATTTTGGAATCAACAATATTCTTTTACATCAACATGATTAAGGTAATTGGCAATAACACAAATCTCTTTTTTCTAACAATTCAATTTCTCGTTAAAGACCTGTCTCCCTGTCTACATCTCTACGTATTTCCTAATTAAGTGTTTTCGGTGGCTTTTTAGACGTTACTACTAAGCAAATATGGTTGAAGTTCCTCTGTGTCAGAGAAAGTCCATTAAAATGCTAGAGTATCTTCTTATTGACCTCTAGAGCTGTAGATACTGAGGAAAGTGGGTAGTTAATTATAAACAAACAGTAAAATGTTTTCAGTCAGTTTAAGAACTTTACACACCTCTGCATTATTATATCAACATAATGTATCAAGGAACTTGCGTTTAAAGCAAGAAAATAATCCCAAGGGATTTAAAGTTGTATGGAAATCCTTAATAGCCCAAGGGTTATTATGTGATTTGAATTTGGAATGTCATGTGAACTACTAAGAAAATAATTTTCAGAAAAAAAAAATATGGCTGTGTGTGTATTAAAACTGTTGCCACACTCGCCTTCTGCGCCTCCCGGCGAGTGTAAAAAGGCTGTATGACTAGTTATCTGTATGTGCTCTTTGCTTTGTATAAAAAAAAGAAACTAAAAAAAAGAAAACGCGGTTTGATTTTGCAAAAGTTTTTCTCTCATTGATTATTACTTCCATTTCGTAAATTGTCGAGTGAAATTAATATTTTGACTCCAGAAGACATTGTGACTAGTATTTTATCGTATTTTGTTATTTATGTTGAATATGTTAAATACGATCAATTCGTTTTTTGGAAAAATACGTAGGTAGTGGATTGTGAACGTGAAGTGTAGTTCAGTGAGTGTGAATTGACTTTCGGATCTGTTGCTTCTGGTATGTTTTCAATATTTATTTATGTATCAATATTACATGATTAGGTATATTTCTGAGCTTTATTATCTTACAGACGCCTGCCACCGTCTAAGTAATCTGTGCAGTAGGTGTGTAAAATATAGTATGCTCCTCGGGAATAAATGTGTCTTCGCCTTGGGCAGACTTGAATCCCTCGCTACATTCAGGATTCTTGTCATAATTCCCTCGCTTCGCTCAGGAATTAAAGATTTAATTCCCTCGCTGCGCTCGGGAATTAATCCTAGAATCCTTCATTCCGCTCAGGATTCAATATGCTGCCCGTGACGTTAGACACTGCTTTATTCCCTCGTTGCCTAATATACTATTAAATCTGCTTGAAATGTCGTTTATATTTTAGTAATATTGTCTATTCAATATTTGAACTAAAAGTTGTTCAACTAATTGCTGTTCAAATGTTGTAGTTCAATATTTGAACTACATTTACCAATTTAAACTGAGTGTGCGTAAATTTTATTTTTGCAGAGAACATTTAATAATACATATTAAGACTTTGCCTCACTTGTGTGAACGCTCTCATACAAAAAAATCATTTCAGTTACTTTTTTTCATAAAAATAACAACAAATAAGATAAAATATTCTAAGAAAAGAATAACCCATATAGTTGTACAAAAGGGAATATCTTGTAATGCGTGCAAAATAAAGCCATTACTCTTGATTTAACAATAACCTGTCGGCCTTTACGAGATGACCCATCAAGACCGCAGGGATGGATTCAGAAATAAAGACATAAAAAAACTAAGTTTTATTACAGTATTCTTTAGTTTTAGTATGTATAGAAGATTCATATTTATAATTTGATCTTTCTCAACAAATCTATGAATACGCGTACTTTAATAGTACATTGTTGTCGAGGCATGGAAAACCAGCAATTGACGGACGAGTAGGTATTAAAGTCCGAGCCCGAAGAATAACCCATATAGTTGTACAAAAGGGAATATCTTGTAATGCGTGCAAAATAAAGCCATTACTCTTGATTTAACAATAACCTGTTGAGTTGAGATAACACGTCTGTGCTCAGCCAACCGACTACTAGTGGAGAAATTGAGAGAGTGTGATATGAGGGTTATATGGACACTCTACGAGCTATTAAAGTATTCAAATAAAAGAAAAGAAACTACCTATTTTGTATCTATAAACTGATTCCATTAGTACTTACGCTTATAAGAATTTATTTGGGAGGCTTTGGCAAGGAAGAACTTAATCGGATTTCTGTCGAGTCTGGCGCCACCATTCCGTCTAATTTTAAGTTTAGGAATGGCACTTTGGCAAGCAAGAACTTAATCGGATTTCTGTCGAGTCTGGCGCCACCATTCCGTCTAATTTTAAGTTTAGGAATGGCACTTTGGCAAGCAAGAACTTAATCGGATTTCTGTCGAGTCTGGCGCCACCATTCCGTCTAATTTTAAGTTTAGGAATGGCACTGTCGTGTCTTTGTCTTTGACATACATAATTATTTTATGAGATTACTCCTCTTTTTTGTTAGGAATTTAGTCTACTAGAAAGATCCGAATAAGTCTTATCTTCTTATCTTCTTTAGCCTGGGTCGTCCCACTGCTGGGCAAAGGCCTCCCTCTTTTCCCTCCATTTTCCCCTGTTTTAGGCTTCAATAAGTAGTTGTCAAAAAAGTATTTCTACCGCAGCTAGCGTTAAATAGAAGACACAAAAAGTAAAAAGCTATCGATCAAGTTACACTGGCCATTTCCCGAGGTAATCATTAGGAAGTAACTCTCTAAGGAGCACTTATTTTATGAGAGGAGCAGCGAAGATAATATTTTCCCTTGGTGTGTTGTTTTCTCGCTCCTAAGGTATTTTCTTTAAGAGCGCTTGTTCCCAGCAATTACATTAATTAGGATAATGGACTATCATTCCCGACCTTGCCCAAAGGAATATTTACTCGCATGAGAGAGCATCATGTTATTTGTACCTTGGTTTTAGGTTATTATGTCTATCTAATAAACGGAGTGGGTTGTGGTTTCAACATACGAATTAATAAAGAAATAATGTTTTATTTTGCTTTAACAGGTACGACTGAGCGACAGCATACAAAATGGTAGCTGAGAGACATAAAAGCTGGATCAGTGGTAAGCAAGTACTCGTCCGATAAATGGAAACACAATTACCATTGTGTTTAACTACCATACTACAACTAGACTCTAGAGTTACTTTTATGGTTTATTCTAATTCAAAATTACACTCGTCTCTTACCGAATAAATGTAGGAAAAACACGCTGCGTAATTGCCAAGTCACCAATGCGTTTTATCTAAAAAATATAGAAACTACAGAGATCAGTGAATAAATGACCGTCAAAGAGAACAAATTGACTTGGCTCACCATTTGAACTCACTACTTTTTACGACCTAAATACCGCGAGGCTTTGGCAGTAACTTTACATAGAATGTTTTTTGATTGGATCAGAATAAATTACAATGGGGCTCGCTATCTGTAACGCTTTTTGTAAGCGAAAATGTACCTACCTTTTTAACTACCAAACTATTTACGTTTTAACTACGTTTGAAGAACGTGCTCGTCTCGTGTTGCTTATGATGATGTTTCCTAATTTGCAGATTAAAGGCAGAATTACGGCCCAAGAATAACTGTCTTGCTTCGTTAAACTATTCTTTGCGCATACCAATATATCTATAATTGGGTACTTGACTGGGTAGCTTAAAAAATTCAAACCGTTTATACTTAAAACTAAGGCTAAAAATATTGTGGATTTCATTCATCATAAAAAAAAAATGCACATTTAGATTTTAATAATCGAATTAAAAGTATATAAGTTATTGATTTGATTAGTCAATATTACTAAAATGTGACGTCATAATTTACTATTTTCATACAAAAAAGCGTTTTTGACATTTCATAAAAAGTTGCTGATTTGACTAGTTGGAAAGTAGCCAATTATATACCTATTACTCAAGTAGTGCTATACGAGACTACGACATACGTAAATGGTATTCGATTTATCTTTTTTACCGACGAATTTATATCTGATGATAACCCTTCGTAAAGCTTTGTGTATGATATAAGCGGATTAACATGGATGTTAATAATATTTTCTACCATTGGTATATTTTTATTATGCTTTTTCCTTTCAAAATGATATGTGGATTATACGAATTATGGTATTGGGGATATAATTGCCTTGTTATTGGCGATTACAGAAGGTCATTTTTGCAACAAATGGTCTGTATTTGTGTGGAGTATTTCGTAATTTAGTTGTATTACAATATTTGTGTTTTTATTCCGCGGATTGTGCATTCTAAAACGAACGATCCGCGAAACTTTTGGTGTTTGGCAGTCCGCGAAATGGTTGCGTTACAACGCTCATTGGCCGAAATAAAAGGACATTTAGCGGATTAGTCGTTTTGCAATGCACAATCAACGAAGTGTCCCTATTTTACCGGCCAATGAGCGAATTCGGGGATTGTGCGTAACACATTTTACACGACTAATAAATATAGGTATGTAAAAAGCATTTATCTACACTCATGTCGTAAATCCTTCATTTACTTATCAGAAACGCTAAGCAAATGATATACCTTTCGATGCAGCCGTGACTAAGGAACCATACAAATTTCATTTCGTTATCGCAAAGCTGTAACAAAATGAAGTTTTTTTTTTATTTTTACGCAGATGCTTGCTATTTGAGCAAACTAGAAAAGAAGAAATAATGATTACTTTATTTTTTCTTTAATTTAAATTTGTTGTATGAGTGTAGATAAACTACTGTATGAAACTGTACATAATTAGTATTTAACACTCGTGTTAAATATCCCTCATTATGCAACAGTTACATAAATAGCTATTATCTGTCAGAATCGAGTCCATTGTTAACAACATTTAAATGTGAGCTTTTCTTAGAGCGTGTTCTCAAAGCGCTTAAACATTCACCAACACTTTATCTTGCAATACAAAGGTGTGGCAAAGGAAACAAGATATCCAACATTGCATAATGCGGTAAGACTGTCTACGGTTTACGTGGTAAAGAAATACGTTTCTTTTTTTTTTTTTTGTAACAGTTTTGTCTACAATATATCAGGTTGTTATAGAGCTTTTCTAGAAAATGTTTTCGTAATCTGCAGGGCTATGATGCGTACTGTAGACTTCGTTTTGTCTAAGTATTATCTCTTTCGTTGCGCACTTCACTACGGAAAAAGACAGGCATTAATCATAGTGAAGTATGCAACACTTGTAGACAAATCTAAGTCTACAGTGCGCATCATAGGCCTGCTGATAATGGATAAAGCTGATGATACACATAGATTTATAATTCACATCGCTGAATTCAGCAAAAGAGAAAGCACATATACATCTAATATTCAAGTATGCAGTGTGTTCCAACATTTTCGGTACAGCGCGGCCAAAACCCGCGTCAGTAAACGAAGCGAGCTTACTACAACTGACGTAGCATGCATTATTGATACAAGGCGAGCTTTTGTAAGCTAGCTTTGTTGGTTCACACTAGAGGTACTAACTATACAGGGTGTAAAAAAAGTAGGTACTACGTTCCTTTTAACCACGTATAATGCATTAGTATTAGTTAATTGCACATCGCAGCGCTGAGCCAGGGCACTAGCCTAAGCCTAATAGACATCGGATTACACTTCCCAATAATACGAGATCTCCACATTTACCTTACTAGGGTAATAAAATAGGATGTTTATGCTTAGGTTATGGCGAAAAATTGTATACGTTACGTAGACTTTAAAAAACTAGGAAAGTGGCAAAAATAATTCATGTAAGTTTTGTATCATTCAAGGCAATGCCTATGGTATTGCAATGTCTACATATGTTTATTATACAGGGTGTAAAGAAAGTACTCCGTTCCTTGAAACCCTTGTTCTACTAATTATACCTACCAAAAAACATGCCTACAAAAACATGCTCTCCTCGCCTGCAATTTTGTATGGATGAGGCAAAATTTTATTTTTAGTTAAAATTTGGACAGTGTTTGTTATCATTAGAAGAACATTATGGTTTAAAGATTACACTACTTTGTAAATCGGACCATATCTGATGTTCATTGCTGCTTAGCTTAAGCAGTGAATTTCAAGTAAGATCTGTGCACCAACAATGTATGTCAAATCGGGTCCAATGTAGGAAGTAGTGTAATCGCTGCTCTAGGCAACCCTGTGAAACAGTACAACTATTAGATATAAATAATTGTGAAACATATATTTCATAAATCTATTATTTAGTTACTGACATAAGTTATTATTATAGACTGACGAGAATCTCGTTAAATAACACATTATAACATAGTAATGTAATAACTCTACCCTTTCATCAAATTATTGAACAGCGTGTTTTCATTATATTCGAACTGAGGGAATTAAAGTAATTGCTATTAACATTGAAGTTGTAATTGCTTTAAATTTAAACTGTAGGTTTCACTTAATAAATCAACAGTTTCAAATTAAAGTAATAAATGAAATTTCAGGTAGTAATGTAAAACTCAGTTTATTACTTATGTTTTACCCATATTTATTCCAAAAGGGAAATAAGTATTTTGTTAAAGAACTACCATTATTATTATGATGGTCATTATTATTAGGTTATTGTCAGTAACAAGATGTGATTTTTAGCAGTTACACTTCGTAACATTTACAGAACAATTTTTCAAAAAAATATTTTCTTCTTTTTTACAGACTTTTACAGTCATCTAATTCCATTGGCGTGTTACTTACGAGTAAAGAAGCGAGTAAAGTAATTTGATCCCATCTGGGAAAACGAAAATCCATTACAAGATTAACAAAAAAGAAACAGTGGTAAAAATAAATAGTGGAAATCCCTCAAAGCCACAACAAACAATCGGAAAATACATTTAATATATTTAATCCCGACAAGATTCTGTTGAAATGTGATAGTATTTCGACAATGCTATAGGTCTTTGATGCTGTTTCTTTTATTTAAACCCCGAGCGACAAAGAAATTAGATTTTATGTACCTATTGCGTCAAACATACTTTTCTTCCACGCTGGACTGGGAGCGATAGAAAAACATAAAATGTGCCAGCTGCATCTCCTCCTGGGCATGCTGTAAAAACCAGCTAAAGAATTCGAGGGTTTCAGTATTGTAATTTAGGCGATGGGCTGACAACCTGTCACTACAGCAATAGCAATGTACAGATCTATCTTAGACAACCCTCAAAAACTTGTCAGACCTGACGACACGACCTTTGTTTGGCTCGTTGACGCTCTGCCTACCCCATTAGGGATAATGGCGTGATTTATGTATGTATGTATGTACTTATTTTTACATGCTTTCTATTGGCTTCACCATAGCAACATTGTTATGTAAATTTATAATCTTACAATTTCGTATACCTAATAATTGAAAATTTTACATAAACGAGTTGGTAAGTATATAAGTACATGATAAAACTGCTATTTAAATTTTAGCGTGTAAAAAAGTGTTTTCTGTATTTTTTCTACGACTACGGACTGTACGACTAACATAAACTATTTGATGATTTGCAAAAATCACGACTTTTCTAATACCTGTCATATTCTATCATGAGAGAACAGAAAGGGAGGGCAATAATTTTAGTCTAGATTTGTTTAAGTCGTGCCCGCAACGAATCGATAGCACTATTGAACACCTGTGTCTTTCTTTGTTTCTTATTTTCATGTTTTAACTTGCAATACACACATCAAGTGTATGTGAATGTGACTGATATTTTCATGTTTTAACTTGCAATTACACACATCAAGTGTATGTGAATGTGACTGATACAAAAATACATTTCCAGAAAATACTTTTTTCATCATTCAAATCTGCTCATAAGTTAAATTCAAATTCAAATTCAATTATCTTTATTACTCACAAAAATCAAAACACATTAGATTATTATCACATTTATAACAATTTGAGAGTAAAAGGTAAGGGACTCAGTATTTTGCTACCATGTTACTCTAGGCAACAGTGGTAGCACTGATTTTCAGCCCTTACCATTTTAACTGTCGGCAGCGTTAATACGCGCCCCAGGGATATGTTATTTTTCGTCTGTTCAAGGTTCTTTGATAGATTGGTACAAACTTCTACTATATTCCAATGTCCATTCCGATACGCATTCAACTCACTCGTCTGGGAAAACTTCTGTTTACATAAATTTTACATGAACCCTTCTAGTCTAGAAAGTTTCTATGGCTTGTAATTATAATGCGATCTCAAGATTGAGAGCAATATTAAGTGTGGATTTGACAGGTAACTTTGTACTGGAATGACATTTCTGATACGAACTCAAACTCGCTGTCACTCTTGAGAGCTGATTATAAATACGGGCCTATGTGACTGTCCGGTCCAACTCAATCTATTGAGTTGGTTTGGTATCTAGTCCTATACTCAGTTCTTTTAACGTTGCGTTATCGATACCAACCTGTTTTGCGTTGCGGCCTATAAACTGCTTTTTCCTTACAACTTTAAAGAAAGTCAACCGCAAAACATATGTTTGTAACAAGGTTATTGTCTGCGGTTCCGAAATTTTAACCTCTGCTAAATTGCAATGAAAAATCTGTTTATGGGCCGCAAAATAAGTTGGTATCGATAACGCAACGTTAAAAAAACGGAGTATACCTTATCTACAGGGTTATACCTATGGTCTTGCAAAATGAGTTTCAGTAAGCTTTGTTGCTGACACCCAACATATTTAGTAATATCACTAAATTTATTCCTTTCTTACCTAAGAGCTAAGTTATTAATTTCAAAGTCTATCAGCCTTGAATCATCAAGCACCTAATCTACATCTTTTATAGTCGAAGTCACATTTATTGTAAACAGTGTACTGTCCTTGAACATTGGATTGGATCTAACTACCTACCTACTGGTAGATGAAGAAATCGATTGTCGAGATACATCACTATCTGTCAGGCGAGAGTAGCATGTCACTACTCGCGTTTGACAGTTGTCTGTGAAGAAGTAGTATAATGAAAGCGCCATACAAAAGAAATTGAATTGAATTGAATCGACCGCGTATCGAACGATGTTTTGTAAATTACCAAGAGCTTATATTTCTGTTTGATTATAATAATTCCAAATGTTAAAATATTGTTTTAATACTACCAACATTGTCTCTCCCAATCTCTGTCTGTTTCTGAAGGCCAATTTAAGCGTCTACACTCACACGTGGTAGCTGAGTCACGTGCCTTAGTATATCTTATACCAAGTCTAGAATGTTCCATTTCGTTGAGCTATTTTATATATAAAATACAAAAAAGAGTCCTATATTGCTCAATTTTATTTAGCTAGTATTCAATTAATCTGTTAGGACAAATGCCTCATTTTATGAGCGGTAAAAGAAATAATACAAAATATTCACAAAAATGTTTAACCAAAAATTCAAACCAAAATATCTTTAAAAATATTTAACTAGAAAAACCCTCAAGAATTTAATTTGGACTCATTAAATAAAGCTTTCATTTTATAATTTGCTTGCGTAAAAGATCTCGTTTTCCCGGAATGCAAACACGAGGTTTCCGGGATTTGCTGATACAGGGATCGTGGGTCTCCCTGGAGCTGACCACATGTTCAGCTCTGTCTGTATTTGAAAAAATGAGATTTCATATTCTACTTGGTCGACAGAATGGATAGAAAATGTTGTGTTGTGGTGGAGATGCAATACCTTCGTTCGGCAGCTTATTATATTCTGTAAGTTTCCGAAACGTCATAAATCTGTGTCCAACATTCTTTACACAATTATAACCACATTATATTTATTTTTACCTTGATATTTCTTCTCATGACGCATGAAACTGCTCTGAAATATCGAGGTAAAAATAAATATAATCGTGTTTATAATCCCGTTCAAAATAATAATCGAATTGTAATTAACAACTGCGAAAGTCTCAAAACTTCTTTACACATTTAAGACTAGGATCGTAAAAGCTATGTCATCGCGGGGTACCTAATTCCCATTCTGCACTGTTAGCTACAAGGGTGTATGTTTCATTTTGTATTGTAGCGAGCGGGGCCACTGGTACCCACCAATGGGCGCTTTTCCACTAGACGTCACGTCAACGGCAACGGCGACGGCACGGCGACGATCACGTGACAATATCTATGGGAATCGATGAAATGCCGTGACGGTGCCGTGCCGGCAAGTGGAAAAGCGTGTCATATAATTTCATTGATTTTCATACATTATCTCACCTACGATATCGTCGACGGTACCGTGCCGTCGCCGTTCCCGTTGACGTGCCGTCTAGTGGAAAAGCGCCCATTGTACCTACATTACGTCCCACTAGAGTAGAGAGTAGCGCGTGCGCCATCGGACCCAATCGAAACGTGTTAAGTTTTAATTAATTTGGATATATTTGTTCGCGTAAACAAAGAACACCTCAAATCATACTCATTTTACTCATTTTTCCCACTTTCATGATTGAAGTAGTTAAAACTATCTAACGTCGCTTCGTGTGATTTTCTCGACAGGAAATGAGATTTTTCCGGACTCACATGGATTCATGGTCTTTTTAATCGTTCATTCGGTTTGTCGTGCTCCAGACGTATTTTTTGCAACAGCTATTTGGTTTGAACGTAATTGCTTTCCGTTTCAGGGAATTCATTCGTTTCAGCATTATTTTCTTTTCAAAACACACTCGCATGTAGGAGCTTCATAAACTACTATAAGATTTATTTTATTAATGTTTAACTGCATTACATTACTGTCCTAATAAATGTAAAAGCTCTATGTCAACTGACAATGTTATGTAGGCGTTGAGACAAACTCAAAAAGGGTTTATACAATGCCTGGCTTAAATTGTAATATTTTTTATCTACTATCATAGAGTAATGTTCGAATTATAAACGTCAAAACGAATTTGTGTTGACGTACTTTACAAACAGTATACTGAAAAAATTAAAAAGTTTACTTTTCGTTGCACCTTCTCCATACAAATTCTAACAAAGATGCAACGAAAAGTAAAATGATCATAGTTATGGAAGTAAAGGAAGGAACAAATGCGCAATCGATACCAAAAACCATGTATCCAGTTATAAATTAAAACTAAACAGCCCACGTAAGGCCCACAGCGCATGCGCGACACATGTCAAAGAGGCAAATGGCGCCACTTAATTATTGTGTGTATGAATAGAAATAATTAATTTCGCGGAAAATTATTTTAAATTATTTATTTTGTGCCTAAAAATATGTGATAGTACCAAAAGAAGATTTTTAATACTTAAATAAATGAGTGTGTGTGTGTGTGTGACGGAAATGTATTGCACATTTAATCATATACCAACAAAGTTTAGGAAAACATTGGGATAGTTCGCTTTCGGAAAACCTGTAAGTAAATTCATTTTCAATGTATTCAAGTAGATAAAATAGTGTATGAAGCTGCACATAATTAGGTATTACAATGCTCGTTACTATTTTGAAATTCGCTGCGCTCATTTCAAAAAACACACTCGCATTGTAAAACCCTTCGTTATGTAGGAGCTTCATAAACTACTATTATACAATGCCTGGCTTAAATTGAAATATTTTTAAGAATTTGATACCTAATAAAAAGTGTTTTTGATAATAATATAATACATTGTAGCTATATTAGCTATATATACAGCATAGCTAGGTACTTTTGTAAGCGTACCCACACAGTTCCAGGCCTACTTTCGTACGAATGTTCACAGCTGACGGTTATCCCGGGGGATCCCTGAAGCTGACAAGTTGGATCCTAACACGGTTTTGCCGCGAGGATTTATTTGTATCATGTTTTGTTTGGAGGAAAAATAATGGATTGCTTATTACGACTTTACCATGGCCACAGAATATATAATAGTACCTACTAGCCATGGCATAATACTTTACTGAATAATGTATTTAGTTTAGGTATAAAAATATACAAGCCATACCTATACTATGCGAAAGTTTGGATATTTGTCACTCAATCATGCTTCAACCACTAGACGGATTGGGATAAAACTTGACACACATATAGGTTAGGTCCTGGAACCTGCTATTCTATATCCTAATATAGGCTACTTTTAACCACGGGATAACCTTTATTTTCACGGGACAATCATTTAGCGTAAAACCGCGGGCGGGAGCTAGTTTTACCTTTATACCGGGTGTAAGGGACAGCGTCCCGCAAACTGATAGGGGTTGCTCAGTCAACGATACTGAACACATATCACCAGGTTTTTTTTTTCAGGAAATGAAAAAAACATTGCTTTTCCATACAAATTGTCTGATCGATGTGGTCATTTTGTATGAAAAAGCAAATTTTTTTTTTTCATTTCCTGAAAAAAGTTTCTGGTGGTAGTCGTTCAGTTTCGTTGACTGAGCAACCCCTATAAGTTTGCGGGACGCTGTCCCTTACACCCCGTATTTAAGAAGGACTTTATACTGAACACATCATAAATCGTGATTTAGTTGTGGATTTTATTCAAAATTTATTCCTTTAAGTAAGGGACCAACAATTTCAACAATATTTAATATAGGTAAGCATTCTTCAAGAATACTGCCTTCATAAAAAGAAAAAACAGTCATAACCTTAAAAGAAAACTGGCATCTATTTCGGTGCGGACTTGTACTAAAAAAAACTCGTCTGAAATGAGTTCGGGAATGGGTATCATTTCCTCTGAATATTAACTCCCACCATGAACACAAATGAAAATAACGGATAATGGCGTCCATATTTGAATAAAGAACATCGAAATATACAATCGTATCTTTGAAAATGTCTTCAGAGTCGTTATTTATGCATCATATATTTTCTGTAGGCTAGAAGGTAAAATAATGATTGGTTGTTAGGGAAAAAAAATTGTATTGAACTTGTCTTGAATCTAAAAAAATAGTAGGTAAAATTATGCATATTAGTCGAGAAAAGACTTTTGTTACCGTCGTCGCTTTCTGATCTTATGAAACAAAATGACAGGTGACGATTTTAGTCAAAATTTTATGATTTTGCGCGCATCCGAATTGTCTCCAGTATTAAAAAAGTTCATAGAAACCTTCGTGCGTACTTACTTGTTTTTAAAGTGAGCTGTTATTATAAGAAAACAACCTGGAACACAAAAATAAACTTCTTTACCGCTTAGCTTACGAAAGAAAATCTTATCCTCACTTGTGTCCACTAAATAAAGCTTATGTAAATTGTTTGCTTACCGCTTCAGTAGCTAGGGGTAGCGCAGCGTGTGTGGTAGTACTATGTTACTTACACGTGAGGGAGTAAGGTAGGTATCAGCGATACTTAGGTATAAGCGACAGTTTACTTTACTTAGTTAGGCTAAACATAGAGCCTAAGTAAACAGGGTTATAAATCCCCCCTTTCTTTTTCTCACCTACTTAGGCGCCTGGTAGAGATGTGGTAGGGGCGGCTGACAAATTTTCTATGGAAATTCACGTCGCCGCCGCGACGTAAATTACTTTAGAAAATCTATTCGCCGCCACCTTGACTCTACCAATATACCATGACCCTGATTGCGCCTACATAATACCTACATACCTACACGCACAATATACTTTTATGCGAAATAGTTTTAAATATGCATCCAAAATCAGTAAAAATGAGATGACATTGAGCTTCTATGCAGGATTAAAGCAACTTCTCTTTACTGAACTATTGCTTTCATACAACGAGAACATATTGTGTAGCCAAGAGCCTGTGCGATACTGTGACAAATGGCGAGATGTCACGAAGAGGAGCTGGGAGTGATTGGGGAAATGGACAGTCGTCACAGAGCAGGGCTACCAGAAACATAGCGGTGAAAGAGTCGATTCCATTTATTTGTGTACGTATTACCTAAATACGTTTCTTCTGTGCTGGTCGAGCAAAAAAAAAAAAGAATGTACCAGCTGTCTTTCATGTTGTTAAAAAAATTAAGTATGTAATGTAGGTATCAAAGTTTTTTTCTACACACGCTAGAAACAGTTAACTTACTGGCACAAGGGACATTCCACCTTAAATCTCACGGTGTGCAACGCACTCTACTATTTCACTAGGATCTAGTGGAATATAGTAGTAGGTGTTAGGCTCAATTCACACCGGGCAGCGGCCGGCAGCGACGCGACGAGCACTTTCAGTGTGAAACAATTTTAAACTTTATCTTCATGCTTATAAGGAGCGCGCGCGCAGGGAGCGGACAGCCACTCGCGGCCGCGCGGCAGCTCGCGGCGCCGCGGGCGGCCGCGCGGCCTTTTCGTACTTTTCAAGCGATACTAATATTTATAAGCATGAAGATAAAGTTTAAAATTATTTCACACTGAAAGTGCTCGTCGCGTCGCTGCCGGCCGCTGCCGTCCCGGTGTGAATTGAGCCTTATAGGCAACGGTGCTGCTTACCATCAGGTGGGCCGTATGCTTAGTTGCCACTGTATAGGTAACATAAAATAACATCATTTTTAAGACTTAACGTAACCAAAGAAGTCTTAAACCCCCCCAGAGGGAGTATATTTATAAGAGTACGCCCTCTTGCCCTCCCTCAAATTGGACAATTATATTCTCTTTGTAGTTAATAAGAATATTATACGCGTTTTCTAAGGGCCCTTTGTGTATTTGAAATGAAAAGCTCTTATTTACAGCAATTATAAGTAGGTACCTTTCATCTCTTGTTTCAGACTACTTATTTTCTTAGAGTGAACGAAATTTTAGATTTAAGACTAAGCAAAATTAAGTACCTAGTATGTAAACTGTGTATCTTTATAATGATTTTAATTATGTACCTAGAGCATAAAAATAACGTGTTTTAACAAGTTTTAACTGAAAGAAAATAAGTATGCCAATTGGCTTACGGTAATCAATGACATTGTCACTAACCTATTTCTGGTCCTGTCCATAAAAACTTGCTAAGTCCAGCCATCTTCATTGGTCAGATGACTTGACTCAGTGATTCTTCATGTTGGTTTTATATCAAAGCTGGACGACCTATTCCATCTCAATTTACGGCGATTTAAGAAAAAAAAAAGTATATCGTTGAGCCCAATAAAATCCCAACGCAACGTGGCTAATCTGTGCCCGCCGGCGTTATCTCAAGTAGGCCATTTGTTGAAGTCTTCTAAGGGAAACCATATCGGTCTACCCTCTTTCGGACGCGACGACTGCGTTCACTTTGACTTCTACCATTGTCACTCACTAGTTTCTCACGACACACTACACTCACGGTATCTACTCGCGATTTCGACCTCGAATCATTTTTGCGGTTGTAAACGTTTAACACTGGATTCCACGCACCGGACAGTTTAAAACCATCTTCACGATTAAAGTTATTGTATTTCGTGATCTCGATTGCTTCTCGCACTAAACGCGGTATATAGTGGCGTTCCGTCGACAGTACTTGGGGGTTATGTAATTCAATCCAGTGGTTCGTTTCGGTTTGATTAAGGTCAGAACCGGAAGATCAAGACCTTACTGGAAGATGTTTCAACGTACAAACCAGTGGACTATAATCCTACTGCTAGAGTAAAACGGAAAACGAATGCTTTGATTGTTGAATGCAAGCAGGCTATACCAGAGGACGCTCAAAAACAACTTCTACGTCCACACATCGTTCAGCCACCAAAACTCTACGGTTTACCAAAAATACACAAGACCAACACTCCACTAAGACCTATTGTAAGCCAGATAGATTCACCTACCTACGAGCTGGCAAAATATGTTTCCCGCATAATGAAACCCCTCGCGGGTAAGACTACCTCCTTTGTTAAAGACTCTCGACATTTCATTGCTATTCTCAAAGATACAAATGTCGGTACGGACGAGACAATGATCAGTTTTGACGTTGAGTCTCTTTTCACGAATGTACCTATAAAGGAGTGTATTGATGTCATCAAGGTGAAACTTCAGGAAAATAACATCTCGGTGGAAATAGCTAAGTTACTTGAACATTGCCTAAATAGCAGTTACTTTTTGTACAATGGTCAGTACTACCTACAGATTGATGGAGTTGCGATGGGCAGCCCTGTTGCTCCAATTGTAGCTAACATTTGGATGGAACACGTAGAGAATAGCGCGATTCTGTCGGCTCCATCAACTATTAAACTGTGGAAAAGGTATGTAGATGACGTTTTTTGTATAATTAAAGGAAACGAGGCACAGTTAAAGGAGTACTTGGAATTTTTGAATAACATCCACCCTAAATTGAAATTCACATGCGAGTTTGAAGATCAACGGAAACTTGCATTCTTGGATGTGTTGGTTATGGTCAAAGAGGATAGTACTTTAGGTCACTCTGTCTACAGAAAAGCAACTCATACAGACAAGTACTTACACGCTACGTCACATCACCACCCACGTCATCTAGATTCCGTAGTGAGATCGCTCACCGACAGAGCGCATGATCTATGTGATGCAAACCATCTATCGCATGAGCTAGATCATATCAAAACGGTCCTACAGAGAAATGGATACAGGGTGAAGGTTCCACCAACAAAACGCACACCGAAGGCGAGGGCAGCAGAAGTGCAACGACAACCAGCGTTTTTGCCTTACGTGAAAGGGGTAACAGATAAAATAGGCAGGTTATTGGGGAAGTTCTCCATTAAAACTGTATTTACTCCCTTCACCAAGATAGCAAAACTGCTTCGTTCACCTAAAGACCAGCTGCCTTTTCAAACTCCGGGCGTCTACAAAGTTAATTGCAGCTGTGGGAGCTCGTACATCGGTCAGACCAAGCGAACCATTGTCGACCGCATGAAGGAACACATTCGAGCTGTGAAAAACAATGATACCCGGACGTCGGCCATTGCTGAACACCTTAATCAAACCGAAACGAACCACTGGATTGAATTACATAACCCCCAAGTACTGTCGACGGAACGCCACTATATACCGCGTTTAGTGCGAGAAGCAATCGAGATCACGAAATACAATAACTTTAATCGTGAAGATGGTTTTAAACTGTCCGGTGCGTGGAATCCAGTGTTAAACGTTTACAACCGCAAAAATGATTCGAGGTCGAAATCGCGAGTAGATACCGTGAGTGTAGTGTGTCGTGAGAAACTAGTGAGTGACAATGGTAGAAGTCAAAGTGAACGCAGTCGTCGCGTCCGAAAGAGGGTAGACCGATATGGTTTCCCTTAGAAGACGTCAACATTCGCATCGCCAGTCTACTCGTGACCATGGAGTTTGAAACAACTCCGAAATATCGAGGTAACAATAAACATAATCGTGGTAATAATCCCGTTCATAACAAAAATCTAATTGCAGTGAACAACCGCGAAAGTCTCAAAACTTACATTTGTTGAAGGTCATTAACTAGGCGAGCTTCGGGCAAATACAAGCTAAGATTAGGCTCGGGTACTTCTTGTACATCTAGGCGCATGGCAAATAGGAAGCGGTGCGGTGCCGGTGCGTCGCCGGTGCGTCGTTTTTGTATAGAAACTTCATTTAATTTCATTTATTTATTAAGCCTTTAATTACATGTTATACAGATTTTATACATATAATATTAGTACCAATGTAATTTTACCTATTGAGGTGTAGCGTAGTAGTTTAAAACTGAATTTAATTTAAATATAATAAATGGATTTAGTTAGTACAGATAAATTTAAGATTTACAATATTTAAAAAGAAAATTAAATTACGAACTAAAACTAAAAACTTCAAATCAAGCTGCGCTGCGCAGACGTAAATTACATACAATATCGGCGCATCGGCGACGCACCGGCACCGCACCGCTTCCTAAATGGAATGATGAACAAAAAGGGAAGCTCATTTGAATAATATTAATCTAGGGACAAGCTGGTGTTAGGATACTAGCGCAAATATTTTGCCTTATTTTATGACCTAGAGTTAATTGTTCTTAGAATACCTACATTTTAATTTTTTACCTATATAATTATTCCTTCATCATTGTAACATATTTTATAATCAATACTATATCGAGTAAATACTAAATACAGAACAGACCTAACCGTGTATAATGTAGAATTCGCCTTTGACGTACAGTACACCATATTGACTGCCGAAAGCCATCTATGAAGTAGTGTAGCGTAAGTGGGTTTGATTGCACAACGCTAACAAGCTAGCTTCCGGTAATAACCTAGTGATAGACTATCAAGTAGGACGACGGACTGAAAAGTTTAAACTTAAATGGTTAACCATTACGTTAAAAAGTAACTTCGATGGTGAGATTGTCCCTAGGAACCTATATTTCGCAGAATGGTTCTATCTATACAAACAAATATTTCAATCCCACACAAGCATAATACTAAAGTCAGTAAAAAAATCTACACCTACAGTCTTTCGATTTTCTTTACCAAATAAAACATTTTAAAGAAACTTCTAAAGGAGCCACTTTAACCCGTAATCCAATACTCAAGCAAATAAAGTAGAATATGGAACAATCTGATCGATGTAGGTACTTGCATAATCGCTTTGCACAATAGGAAACACGGAATGTATGTTCGCATAAACGCACAGTAAGTGGACGCTCAAAAAGTCTCTACATTCAGAAAACATTAACCCGTTTAGCTTTCGGAATTTTGCATTCCATTGTACGTTGTGGAAGCTGATTTTGTAGGACCACTTCCCATTCTAAGCAATGTATTGTGAAACGCGAAATTTTATGGACGCCTACTATTCTGTTCAGGCTCTAACAGGCATGAATCGCTCAGGTTGAAGTGGCGTCTACCCGAGCGCGTGCTCGTTTAGTTTCCACCAAACCGCCTTGTTAGCAACACAAAGCCTCCCACATTACGTGACACAGTGAGTGCTTCACAGAGAACTGTGCAGTTCCATACAAACGTTGAAGTTGTGCGGTAAATATTCGCATAAACGCACAGAAATTGGACGCTCAAAGAATCTCAGCAGTCGGAAAACATTCTGTAATTCAAGAATGTAGGAGCTGATTTTATAGGACCACTTCTCGTTCTGAGCAATCACTAAACGTATGACTGCCTTCAGTCTGTAGAGTAGGTAGGTAGGTATTGGTAGAGGGGCTCAGCGCTCAGCTTGAAGTGGTTCCCACCAAACCGCCGCCTTGTTAGCAACACAAAGCTTCCCACATCACGTGACACAGGGAGTGCTTCACAAGGAACTGTGCAGCTCCTCACCTCCTCACGAGGACGTTTTAAGTTGCGGGGTAAACTCGTTTATGTGGTTTAAAGTTTTAAAGCTAAAAAGAAAAACATGCCGGACTGGGAGCGAAGAACAACATCGAATGTGCCAACTGCATCTTGGACATGCTGTAAAAACTAGCAAAGGGATTCGAGAGTTACAGTGCATTGTGATTTAGGCGATGAGCTGACAACCTGTCGCTATTGAAATACACATTTAAATCTAAGTATTCCTAATTGCCCTCAATATTTTTCATACGTGGCGTCAAAATCGGCGATTTCGTCTTTTTCTAGACGTTTTACGCTCTTATCCCTACCCGATAAGTGATAAAGACGTGACTTTATGTATGTAATGTATGTAGTCAACCAGAACCAGCAAAATAAACATTAAATTCTTACTTCACCATTTCGCTATCAATAAAAATCACGTTCACTATCTTTGCACAAAACTTTAAAATTGTGTTTGAAAATCGTGCGTGTTTATATCACAGCAGTAACATAGTTTGAAACAACCAGCAAAATTGAAATCGCAGCATGAATTTCAATGCTGACTCGCTTAGTCGCTATTACCGAACATAGAAGCTTCCATGTTGGAGTATCTACTCGGTATTACGAATTTTGCATTCACATTCTGTTCACTGCAAATTCCAAGTTCTATACCTACTTACCTACTCATTCGCCATTTGCTTAGGAACCTGATTACAAATAACTAGCTAACTGGATTTATTATAAACTTAGTGTCTGTAAACTAAATACCTATTATTGAATATTGCTTACTTTTATTTTGTAAAGTTCACTTTGTTATAACACAAAGTTAAAATCACTTTCACTATCTTTTTATTTTATCGCAACTATGTAACACAAGTTTTTGTTTTCAACGGTTTTAGAGGACTTTTATCACAATTTTGTTAACTTATTTATTTTCAGCACTAAGATTGATCAGAAACTACCTTCTGAAATTGAAGAGTAGAAAGTTTAGTTAGGAATAAGTTACTTGTTTACCATCAAATTTAAAAATATCATATAAGTTACTTCAATAAAACCACTCAAGCAAAGAAAAGACTCTTCAAAGTAATATTCATTAAATATCTGAAATTCCTAAGAGTCTCTCTAATCCCAACTTCTCTTGGTGTGCGGCTTAATTTATTAATACGTGGAGCGCGTTAATGGTGATTAATTAGAGTAACAGCACCTCTTGTGGTTCTGTGTGCTGTTAAAATAATGTGAATCCTCTTGAGGAGCTGCTGTTCTTTATGTACCATTTTTATACTAATAAAACCTTTAGAAGCCACGATTGAGTTACTGAAAATAAAATTTTGTAAATCTTAGGTGAAGTTGTCTGTATTTTTCAATATTATTTTTATATAAGTGATCTATGTACTAGACAACTTAACTTCGCCTACTTTATACAGATTATTCTGTACCTTATTTATTTATTTATTTAACAGTTTATTGTACACAGAATAATTACATGGGTAATTAATACACTACATGTACTGCTTATGAAAAAAAACTTACTTCAGACCTAAGTGTGATTGTAACAAGTTTTGTGTGCGGATAAGACATTGACTTTGAATATCGTACAATTTGTTTACAAAATTGATCGACATTTTACGCAAACCGAGAAGAGTTACTTCCGCGTCATAATAATAATGTGTACATTTGTGAGAGAGTATCCCATATAAACTATTCACCAACTTCTCTCCTGAATGTAGTGAGATAATGGGTGTGCTCGCTTAACAACCGTCTCGAATTACCTTTGAGGCAAGACCAGCGCGCGGAACACAATTTAGCAGCAACCTCGGGCTAGTATGCTAATAGTTGCAAGTAGAGATACAGGTGCACCAGCTTAGATAGTCTATTTTATGTTTTTAATTTACATGCATGATATTCAGTTACCTATTTAACTATTTAAAAGAACGAGAAATTCTAGACGTTCAAAAACTTCTAGAACTTCTCACAAAGAACTTCTCTTTCATTCAGACAGTTGTTCCAGGATATAATATATATATATATAATATATAGAGAACTAAACATGTTTCCACTAGGTCTATGTAGAGTTATATATGTTTTTTATGACTGATTGTATTGCCTGAAATAAAAGATATATATATTTAAACACTTCCCTAGCAAAATCGTAACATCTTACTGAATGCTAATTGTAATTCTTTGGTTTCCAAACCCTCGAAGGATAACACCCATACATGGGCTACGCTACCTAAACCACAACATTATATTCCACATTGCGATATCTCTTTACAAATTCAAAATCTGAACTCAAATCTCTCATTTTGGTTATTAGTTTACGTGCCCTCGTGGTTATTTACCTAATTAAGGATATATTGCGGTATGTCTACAATATATTATTGCTTTTCCCGCGCCTCGTAACTCATATCATAACATAAATAAAGGGTATCAATGCTGTACTATGTACCTATACTACAATAACAATTGTTTTTACGATATGAATAATGCAATAAATAAATATGAATCCCAATCGTATACACATTAACGGTCAAGTCACTTAAAATTAAACTATATTCAAAATAATTTCTTTACTAAATTAACTTCTAGAACTTGGCTAACTTTTAGATCTCACAACTTTTTTTAATTCAAATTTTCTCAACGAAACTTGGCCTATTTTTTACAGTGTGTTTTTGTTGGAAATTCACTTCTTTTCGGAGTTCTTCTGTACTGTAGTATTATAAGATTTTGTAACGCTTATTACGGTTTGTGAAAGTTTTTTTTAGGTTTAGATAAATCTTGGGTTTTTGGGGTTTTTCATCAGGTAGGAACTCCAGGTCTTAAATTTTTATATCACAACAGAAAATGCTGAGCACACTGAATAACTTTTGTTAAGGCGGTCTTTTCGTAAATCTTGTAGCTTTGGATGGGCTCTTAGGGTACCTCATCCATCAGGTACTCCAAACCTTCGATTATCCAAGTTTTGATAGTTTTCCCTTTGTGTACGTAATAAACCTGATCCAAATGCCAAATTTCAGCTAGAAAGCATATAATTTCATAGAAATGTTGACGGAATCGAAGTACCAGTTCTATTTTGATGATCCCTATCTATCTATTTGTCTATGTCAGTGTCGTTTTGGCCTAACTTGGCATACCCATAACTTCTAAACCAAGAAAGTTACATGACTATTTTTTTTGGGATCTGTACGTATCATATCATGGAGTACATCAGATAACGGTAATTTCAGCATTCTAGTATATCACACTTCCAAGAAATAGAGGTGCGAAAATGCGCCGAAATGGTTCCAGAAAAGGGTAGTACAGCCGTGGCAGTGTTTTGCTTCGCTCTCAACTTGGCCGGGTGCACGAGCCGTTCACCCAGATTATCATAATTCTTATGTACGCTACACTTATATTACTAATTAACACTTTCGCTGCTAAGCTACTTTTTGGTAAAAGCCAGCCGTGCTAACCCCAACACGCGTATCGTGTTCCCCGCACTGCCGTTGCGTTCGTGTCGAAAACGCTACAGCTGTGCGGCCGGCCCGACCTGGCGTGTTCGGCGATAGAGTCTGTCTAATGAGTCGTTGCACACGGAAATGGCGCTAATTTTAAAAATCTTTCACATTTAAACACAGAAAAACTACAATAAAACTATTTTGATACTTTTATACAAAAAAACTATTTTGATATTTCCATACAAATAAAATAAAAGTATCAAAATAGTTTTATTGTAGTTTTTCTGTGTTTACATTTAGAGATTTTTAAATTTAGCGCCATTTCCGTGTGCAACGACTCATTAGACAGACTCTACCAATACGCCAGTGCGCGTCAACCACGCACAGGCGTAGCTTCTACCGGGTACGCGCCTCGCGCGTCGCGGCGCAAACGCGACCGGTAGGCGGTTCACAGAACAGTCGGTTTGTCAAATTCACGCAGCTACGACGCGTGTTTGTGAGCACAGTCGCTACAGTAAGCTCGACATGCATGGGTGATTTTAGCAGTCAAAGGGTTAAATATGTTAGCTCGCCCTGGTATTTTCTAAAGAGTTTCTAATTTCTCCTTGAACCAAATACATAAATTAAAATAAGTAAAATGGATGATGCGTAATCTGTTTGAGGTAAAGCTTATACAGCGTCTTAGTACAAAATATTAGCAGAAGCCTGCCTAAATATACCGGGTGTAAGGAACAGCTTAACGCAAACTGATAGGAGTTACTCAGTCAACGAAACTGAACAACCTACACCAGTAATTTCTTTCAGAAAATGAAAAATAATGTATTTCCCATACATATCGTCTGGTCGAGAATAGCGTTGTGCCGTTCTCGAAATATTCTCCGGCGCGAGAATATTCTCTGAAACGCACTCGAAAGTTTCCGATGGAACGAGAATTTAGGAGAACATTGGTGTTAAGTCTTGATTTAATTTTCTTTTTATATGCTAATAGCTAAATTTCAAATATATGAACTGTTTTAGATGTTTTACATGTCAGAAACACTTATCGTTTCGTATATTTCCTATGTTTCCGAGAATATTCTCCGTAAGTTTCCCAAAATTCTCGAGAATATTCTCTGTGTGCTGAATTCAAATAAAGATAGTCTAAAGTTATGATGATTATTAAACCCCGACTCAAAAAAGGAGTGTTAAAGGTGCGCGTTCACTACGTCGGAATCGGAGCGGACGGATTTGTTGCTGTATTGATTTCTATGGTACTGTGGCCCAATTCTATCACACACACATATACATAGTTAGGGTGGAAGGACCACAAAGAGAATATTCATATCATATATATAAATAGTTGTATGATGGTAAAGGGATGAGTCAACCTATACAACTATACTCTAATTTTCTGCTTCGCTATTTATCAACAATCATATAGTAGGTATTTATATCAGGGCGACTTTGTCGCATACTTCACATTAAGTGTAGCTTTGCTACTTACATATCGACTGTTGAAAGGAAAAAGGGGCTAAGCGCCATTTTGAAAACTTTACACCAGAGCGTTTCAAAGTTTTAAATTTTTGAAAAAAAAATCGTAAATCATCAGTTTATTGCTCAAATTCAATTTTGTTTGGATAATTAGATTCAAAATTCTACAGCGCTTATTTTAGTCTTTATCGTATTTACCTAATTGTATTAATTTCGGATTTAGGTGTCGCTTAGGCCAAATGGCATTGATTTCTGTGCAAGGAACAACAACCTATTTACCCAAGAAATAAGAAACAGAGCAAAGAAAAAGGTTCTTAATGACTTGGTCCTTATATGTTGAGCAGAGAAAAAAGTACTCAGCGACATGGTTTGTATTTTTTGGGCACAGAACAAGGGACTATGCGCCATGCCTAAAATATGTTGAGCAGAGAAAAAAGTACTAAACGACATGGTTTGTATTTTTTGGGCAAAGAACAAAGGACTAAGCGCCATGCTTAAAATATGTTGAGCAGAGAAAAAAGTACTAAGCGACATGGTTTGTATTTTTTGGGAAAAGAACAATGGACTAAGCGCCATGCTAAAAATATGTTGAGCAGAGAAAAAAGTACTAAGCGACATGATTTTTATTTTTTGAGCAAAGCAAAAGGAACTAATCGACTTAAATAATTCAAAGTGAGCAAAGTAAAGGGTTCTAAATGACATACCAGTGTTCTGAAAAGTAGGCTAAAAAGTACAATGCGACATGTTAATTTTAATTGGAACAAGACAAAAAGAACTTTCCAACTAGCCATTTGGTATTTCTGTACAGAAAAAAAGAATCAAATGACTATCATTATTTGATATTTGCGTGGCAAGAAGATCTTAACTTATCAACCAATACTAATTGTAGGCTCTAGGTCTCCGGCCTACGATACGGTGACCTTAACCGACTGCTGTGGGAGGTGGCCACTATGAGCGGTGATCGTAAAATCGTCATTGTCCTCTGAGAACTCATCCACAATTGGCAGTTCCAGGTACATCTTCTCTTTGGCAACAGTCGTTGGAGGTCACAAAGAAACACTGTTTCGTAGGACAGGTCCTGGTGGCACCAGGCTGGTGCATGCTAAAAGGAGCGCCTTTTTAACATTTGTATCAAAGGCTAACCATCAAACATAAATTACGTCCCGATTTTTATACGCAAACGATCTAGCGTTGACCTCCCAAGAGTTCCCAAGATGTTTGAGGAAGTCAAGGTTAATATACTGCAGCTCTTTACGAGATGATTAGCTACAGAGGCAAATTCGTTAAAGCCAAACTAGAGTAAAACGGAGTCTTGCGCATTTCACCTGCGCAATAATGAAGCAAAATGTAAGCTCAACATTGTGATATGGAGTACCTATTTTGCACGGTGATTTTTCGACGAGGTCCTTGGCGTTTTTCTGACTTATAAGAATATCTGTGAAAAAATCAAGAATAAAATACACACCCGGAACAGCGGCCGACAGGGTATGCGCTCGCCTTCTCATAAGACGAATATGCTGCCCCTGCAATACAGGGCCTATATAGAGCCAGTGGATGTAGCTTTAAATGTCATTTGTCAGATTATCACTGTTTTATTAATATCGACCCTGGTAACAATGCTATGGCTGGAATAGTACCTCCGGAGGTCTACAGGGCTGTGGCTACTTCCATCGAAATGGCTAACGAAGACCACAATGATATTCCAAGCACGGCTACTATCTTGTGAAATGAAATGAAATGAAATGAAATGCGTTTATTTGCTAGAATATAGTAAGTTTGAGACTCATATATTCCATCGATTACGATATGCAAATATTTTTTTTTAGTGTTTATGACTAAAGTATTTGTTGACCGAATAAAAACATTTTAATAAAAGCCATTCAGTAATTTTTTTTTTTAAACATATAAAGGAACTACAATCTTTAATGTATTTAGGCAAATGGTTGTAAACTCGGATGGCCATACAAAATGAATTTTGTCTCACTAGTTCAACCCTCGAATACGGCTGATATAACATTTCTCTATGCCGAGTGGATCTTAAACAAACATCACCTTGTTTACTAAAATAATTAGGATGTTCCCTCACAAAAATACAAATCTGTTGTATATACAGGCATGGCACTGGCAAAACTCTTATGCTTCTAAAAAGTGGTACACAGGAATCCAAGTAATGAGCTCTGCATACTGCTCGTATACACTTTTTTTGGACCAAGAGGGCTCTTTCAGCTTCAACTGAATTTCCCCACAAAATAAGACCGTATCTTAATACGGAAGCCACAAATCCATGATAAGCCATAAGGGCTATTTCTGACGATGCAGTGCGGCTCAGTCTTCTTAGAACAAATACAAATTTATTTATTTTTTGGCATACACCAGAAATATGACCTTTCCAATTACATAATTTGTCTAAAGTAAAACCCAAAAAATTAACCATTGTCACTTCATTAATAATGTCATCATTGAATTTAATGGTCAGAGGTATATCATAAAATTTACATGTCCGGAATTGCATAAAATTTGATTTATTAACATTAATTTTTAAATTGTTTTGTTTCAGCCAATCATTTATTTTTGTCAAAGCAATATTGATGTCATTATTAATTGTGCCGCAAAGGTTGAAGAAATTAAAAAAAAAAAACGTCAATATAAACGTCTGAGTCGACTCGCTAAGAAAAACGCCGCAACTTCTTTAAGTGTGTCACACCACTTACCACCAAACTTTTACAAGCCAGATTTAGCCTTTGGCGAGAGGAAACATCTCTGCCTGCCCCGTTTGTCCCGCTTACTTAGAGATTATCTTCTGGCCATGAACTACCCTGGCTGGCCTGGAAGTCTTTAATAGACTTCGGTTTGGACATAGGTAGGAAAAAGTAAAGGGAACATATTCCGGTGAGGATTCTCGAAGAACCCCGATGTTAACTGTGTTTGCGTCCCAGTTCAATTTCATATTGCCCGTGCCCTTATCGCTGCATGTAAGCAGCATCTTATGGTTACCAATCAATCAAAAATACAAGTGGCAAGTTCTAAACTTCCACAATGTAAAATTCTGTCATGTATTCCATCGACGCGATAAATTGAAATATTATCTGATGATTGAAAAATATAGAATAAGTGTATCATAAAATTCGATAATTCCACTCTAATAGTGGTAAAAAGGGGGATGAAGTTGTGTTCCAATGAATATTAAATGTAATCATCATCATTCATCTTAGCTATTATTTCAAATTACTGGTTTTTACACAGAGCGATCCGGTTAAAGTATAAGTCTGGCGGAGTAAAACCACAAGATCATGTTGGAATTGAACAGTGGAACGGGGCTGACTGGAGCGGCAAGAAGGACAAGTAGGATAGGATAGTCTGTAAACCGGAGGCCTTACGCATAGGATGAGACACATGAGTAGGATGGGACTCGTGGACGAGAATGGTTTGGATGGGAGAGATTCTTGAGGGTAACAATACAAACAGGAAGGAAGGGGAACCGGGGGATTTGTTGCAATCAAGACAAGACAAAACAGGAGACAGAAGGGATGAAAAACATGGAAATAGATGGTTGAAAGGAATTGAGTGACAAATATACACACTAGGTAAGAAGGGACCGGTATGGATCTCGTAAAGCAAAAAGCGCCCGACGGACCAGAGAGATGAGATAGACCAGGTAGATGCGAATAATTAGATACGTGAAGGATGAGAGGTAAAAGATAGATGTGATTGTCAAGAGGGACGAGAGGAATAGGGGCAATGATTTCTTGAGAGACACGAGTGACGTAAGGGGCGGCAGGAACATGATGCATATGAAGGGCGAGAGATACGCAAGGGAAGGAGAGTCACCAGATGAAGATCGACATACATACATAAATCACACCTTTATCCCTAATGGAGTAGGCAGAGCATCAACGACCTAAAAAAGGTCGTTCCGCCACGTCTGACAAGTTTTGAGGATTAATTCAGACATATCTGTATATTGCTGTAGTGACAGGTTGTCAGCCCATCGTCTAAATTACAATACACTGAAACTCCTGAATCCCTTAGCTGAGCATGCCTTGGAGGAGATGCAGCTAGCACATTCTATGTTTTTCTATCGCTCCCAGTTCAGTATGGAAATATCACGCAGATCGACAAAAGTAACAAAACTGCGAGGGACGGTAAGGACGGTATTTGCTAGGTAGAAAATTATATATTCAAACTGTAGATAAGATTGAAATAATTCTAATATTTTATTCGATTAATTAACTTCATGAATAGACGTATTAAAAATGATACAAAGAAGTGATAAATTTTAGCAGCATAACTATTTGTCAATTACATTTTTTATAAAAGATCTAAGCAGCACGTTTCTTTTTCCATAAACTGTTGTAAAAGGGACTAAAATACGATTTTTAGGCAAAAATTGCTGAGTAAAAAAGAACTAAACGGTACCAAATTCAAACAAAATACGAGAAAAAAGAAGTTAAGCAGCACCCTTGACTAAAACTAGGTAAAGAATAAAGCACTTAGCGACATCGTTTTAAAAATAAGGGCAAAGATAAAAGTACTGAGAGCCATTGTTTTTATACATCGGGCAAAGATAACGGTACTAAGCGCCGCTGTGTTTATGATTTGGGCAAAGAAAATAGAACTAACCGACCGACATTGAAGCAAAGGGGTAAAGAAAAAAGAACTAAATGCCAATAGTTTAAGAAAAAGGGTAAAGAAAAAAGTTCCAAGCGCCATCGTTTGTCAAAGCGGGGCAAGAAAAAAGGTACTAAGCGCCACTGTCTTTATGATTTGGGCAGAGAAAATAGAATTTACCGACTGACATTGAAGCAAAGGGGTAAAGAAAAAAGTTACAAACGCCATCGATTGTCAAGGCGGGGCAAGTAAAAAGGCATCAAGCTCCATCGATTTTCAAGTTCGAATAAAGATAAATGACTTAAAAAACAAATTATTCCTAAATGAGTTTTGGTTTGGGGTTCAAGCGCCACAAGTAAAATTTTTACAAAAACGTCATGTCACTTAGACCCCTGTAATCAGAAACGAGCCCTAAATTTTGGGGGGTACTAAGCGACATAAAAGTCGTCAGATCGAAGCGAAACCCAGCTCAAACGACGCAGAAAAATTCGCTGATTCCGAATATGTAAAAAAGTCATTTTGCTCGGAGGTGTCGCTTAGCCCCTTTTTCCTTTCAACAGTCGATATACAAGCGTGGCTGTGCCACTAACATTTCTGGTGTGACTGTGTCACTTACTTATACTTTTACAAGCGTGGCTTTGCCACTTACTTTCTTGGCTTGTGCGGTCAACTTGCTCCGGTCTGAACACTTGTCACTTCAAGTGCCCTGGTGACTTCATTACCAGGATAATCTCATTCTTCAGTATTATCTCGCCTGTTTGCATATCTAGGCTATTGGTCACCAGCCGGACGTGGGGCCTGGGGCCCCACGGGGTTCGCCTCCTTCCCCAACAACCCGCCTCGGTTTCTCCAACATATAGTCGACCGCTGCCAGTGCGCTTTTACATCGCACTCATATTCTGGGCAAGCCGAAGCTTGTTCCCAACCAGTTCTACGTCTACCAGTTTACAACATAACCTCAAAGACGTAACCTGGCACATAGAAACCTATATCATTTACAAACGGTCTCCTCATCCTTTTACCAACACAGCATAAAAAGGTCGACATAATAATATCAAGGACTCACCGGGAAATCCAGAGATGTTTCTACCTGCTCGTCCACTGGTAGTTCTTACAAGATATTACACCACAGATTACACTACCTTCAGCTGTCATTCTGCCCGCCGTTTTTCTACCATAGCCAACATGAACATTTTAGTCAAAACTTAGCAAAGCAGTGTTACCACAGTGCAAAAAATAGATTGACAGTAAATGAAGTTGACTTACCAGTTCAATATCGATGATTTGTTTATGGTGATAATCGCGCTTTTGCGCGACAGGTACTGCGTCCGCGCCGTACGCTCTGATTCTGACGTAGTGAACGCGCACCTTATAAGTGTGAAGTGTGTGTCTGTGTGTGAGTGTGTGTCAGTCTGTCTGTGGCATCGTAGCGTATTTACGTTCTGTACAAGGCCAGAACGCCGCCATAGGGAACTGCTCGCGTATATTTTGTAACGGGGTTTTTATATTTGCGATTACGAAGTATACACAGATTTTAGCGCACTGTTCGTGTATAGTTTGTAATTCAAACGCGCGCGACCTAGCACCGAAATATACAACGCCACAAAACCTTTTGGGCTTATAGGGTTTTTATTGGACACCTTTATATAGGACGGTAAGACTGGGTGTAAGGGACATCAATGCCGCATGTAAGGGACAGTAATACTGGGTGTAAGGGACGGTCATATAAAACTGCTGGCTGTATGGGACAATATGAAACATTATGTTTTGCGGGCAGACAAAAAATTATGGACTAGAATCATTTAAAAACATAGAATGTACCAGCTGCTTCTCTTCCAAGGCAGACAAAAAAATTGGACTCAAATTTATTGGAACTACTTATGATCATATTTATTGGAACTATGGTCATATTTCTTGGAACTATAATAATATTTCTTGGAGCTATGATAATGTTTCTTGGAACTATGAATCTTACTTCTGGGAAATAAAACTATAGCGAAGCTGCAGCTGGTACATTCTATGATTTTAAAATTCTTTTAGCCCACCATGGCATGGCAAACTCGCACTCGTGCCAAACTCGCACTTAAACTCGCACTCATGCAAAACTCGCACTAAAACTCGCATACGTGCTAAAATCGCAGTATAACTCACACTCGTGCCAAACTCGCACTAGTGCCAAACACGCACTAGTGCTAAACTCGCACTAGTGCCAAACTCGCACTACTAGTGCCAAACTCGCACTAGTACCAAACTCGCACGATTGTCAAACTCGCATTAGTGCCAAACTCGCACTAGTGCCAAACTCGCACTGGTTCCAAACTCGCACTGGTGCCAAACTCGAACTAGTGCCAAACTCGCACTAATGCCAAACTCGCACTAGTTCCAAACTCGCACTAGTTCCAAACTCGCACTACTGCCAAACTCGCACTAGGGCCAAACTCGCACAAGTGCCAAACTCGCACTAGTGCCAAACTCGCACTAGTGCCAAACTCGCACTAGTGCCAATCTCGCACAAGTACCAAACTCGCACTTAAACCCGCACTCGTGCCAAATTCGCACTAAAACTTGCACTTATGCCAAACTCGCACTTGAGATGAACTCGCACTACACCTTGTCCCCACCTTGACCCCACCTTGCCCACACCTTGGCCAAATTTGCCGAACCCGCCAAATATGCAAAACCCGCCAAATCTATCAAACCCGCGAACTTTTAGCAGAGACACATCGACTGAAAAGTAATTGAGTAATTAGACTACTCATTACAAGTAATGCAATTAATTTTGGGACTACATGTAATGCCATTATAAAATAGTGATTAACGATTAATGCCCAACACTGTCTCTAAGCGTACTGGCAATGTATATTATGAAAGAAGCAATTAACTTATGTCACTATGAACTGTACACGAGAATTGGCGTACTCCTGTTGTATACTTTGGAATGCCTAAGTAAAAAAAGTGAATTCCAATCTATATGGCGTTCTGGCCTTGTACAGAACGTAAATACGCGGCATGCGTAGCTCCCAAATGGATGAACCGATTTCGGTTCTGTTTTTATTTTTGTTTGACAGAGAGTTACCGGAGAGTGTTCTTAATGAATAAAAACATCTCCTAACCCTACAAACTAAAAGTATGAATGCTAATTACTTTTTTGGTAAAACTGCAACTTTTGGCAAACAAACAGGGCCATAAATCACGTGCGTGTAACACAATACATTGCTCCACTTGGATTAGGCCCACACAGCTCTTATCTTATCTTTCGCTGAGGTATCCCATCCCATCTTGTCGTAAGGCTATCATATGGTTGAAGGTAATAAAGTGCACGTGTGCAACAAACAATAATATCAGTACCCGACTAAACTAAATGTTTTACCGAAGAAGTGGTTTGCCGACAAAGAGTAACTACCTATCCTTACTTTTAATAAAAAAAAATTATAATAGCATGCAATTGGGTACTTGACTGGGTAGCTTCAAAAATTCAAGACGTTTATACTTAAAACTGATGGCTAAAAATATTGTGGATTTCATTCATCATTAAAAAAAAAATGCTCATTTAGATTTTAATAATCGAATTAAAAGTATATAAGTTATTGATTTGAGTAGTCAATATTTACTAAAATGTGACGTCATAACTTACTATTTTCATACAAAAAAGCGTTTTTGACATTTCATAAAAAGTTGCTGATTTGACTAGTTGTAAAATAGCCAAAATTCTCGGAAAACTGGGACATATCTGCAAAATTATAATGATTTCCTCAAGATTAAATTTGCGAAATAAAAACAATATACAGTTCTAAAATTGCCAGTTTATTAACATAAATTTGTTTACTACTTTTTGTCGGCTGTAGCCGACTATGGCGCTGAGGGCAAGTTGCGAGCTGTCGGCTATACCCGTCAGAGGCGGGGAAAGGGTTAAATTTGTCCGACTGTAGTACGACTAAATTAATATATAATTCTTAAGTATAAAAGCGTGGAATTGTTGTAAGTGTTGAAAAAACCCGTAAAAGTAAAGTTCATTTCATTGTACTTAAATCTAGTATTTTAGTTGCATTTAAATCTAAATGAAAACCTTCCGAAATAAATCCTTTACTATGGCTGTTTCAAGCTATTTAATGTACCTTCATAATGTTTTATTGATTTTATATTAGTTTTACACATTACTGAATAAGCTTTCATTGATTACAATTAAATGTATAATCGCTACTGAATGTTCTCGGTCCCAGGGAAAGTTTCGAGCACAATGGAAACTTTCCGAGAATATTCTCCGAAGAGAATATTTCGAGCACGGGAAATTTCCACCCGCCCATCGCTAGTCGAGAATTATTTTGTACGGGAACGTCAAAAAATATTTTATATTTTCCTGAAATAATTTCCCGGTGAAAGTTGTTCAGTTTCGTTGATTGAGCAACCTCTAGTATCAGTTTGCGGTATATTTTTACTATCCCTATCATGAATCATTTATTAATCTTATGGTACTTATGTATTAAATATAAAAGCTGATTTAATACTTTATTACGCTTGTTATCTGGTACATGTCGCATTAGCTAACGTGATACAGAATAACAGTGCACACATAATAACTTATCTCCGTGGCGCTGTCAGCCACAACAAAGCGAGTTAACAATTCACAGCTGCCATTTTGCCACCAGCTACAGCATTAATATAGGGTTTTGATTGTATGTTACAATGTTTGAATGTACTCGTAGATAGAAATTATTTGTACGTGAGTAAAAGATACCTACCCCCGTAGTATGCCGCTATCGGAATCGCATCTGTACGAGCTAGCTCGACATTATTTTGTAAAATGTAATATTTACCTATTTAATACATTTAAATATACTACATAAACGCTGATAGAGTCGCGCACTAAGTTGTGCATGGAAACATGTAATTACGTCAGTGTGAACATTAAACGCTCTACGGATCGGACGCATTTCTTTTCTTGTGACTTTCCCTCCGTATAACAAACAAACAAACATTTTAACATAATTGTGGGACACCGCTCCTACAGCATCTATCGTCAAACTTTGATGTGATAAAATGGCTATCGTAGCTATTCGCACTGCATGCTACGGAGGCAGTGCGGTAATAATTAATACAGCTCTACGTAGCGTCGTAGCTTATCGTTGCTACGCTCGCTACGAAAAAGCCTACGTCGCATATATCCTAATACGATATCTTTCTTAGCAATAAATTAATTTTCTTTTAAATTGAGTTTTTAATTCTATAAAGATCTCACATTTGACTCATCGTAGATTAGACATAATCATAATTGGGTACTTGACTGGGTAGCTTAAAAAATTCAAAACGTTTATACTTAAAACTGATGGCTAAAAATATTGTGGATTTCATTCATCATTTTTAAAAAAATGCACATTTCTATTTTAACAATCGAATTAAAAGTATATAAGTTATTGATTTGATTAGTCAATATTTACTAAAATGTGACGTCATAATTTACTATTTTCATACAAAAAAGCGTTTTTGACATGTCATAAAAAGTTGCTGATTTGACTAGTTGGAAAGTAGCCAATTATATTTTGTACGAAGCGTTTGTACGTCGACGTAGTTATTTCCTACTACTATTGCTACGCCGTAGTAAATAAGTAAAGGTTACCTTTCGCCTTTCCCAAGACCCCGACCGCCATACCATACAATAGAGTAAAAATAAAATATAATAACGATTTATTGTATTGCAGTAAATACATTTCATAATTTAAAATTACAGTGTTCTCGTTGTTTTTACGGCAAAGTTATTACAACTACAATTTATTTCTTACATTGGTCTTCAACAAGTCCAGTCCAATTTCAACTGCATGCATCGCGGTACCTGGAGCGCACATCACACCGTAGCCTCCATGCCCGTAGCAGTGAACCACCTTCAAACCATCCATCAGGTCACCTTCGACCCTCACAGGAACCCGGTGAGGTCTAAAACCAACTCTATGACACACGATCTCCGCTTTCTTCAACGCCGGAAGCATATCACAGCACCTTTCCAAGATGGCCGCTGCGTCATGCTTACAAACACCCGCGTTGTAACTATCATACTGCCGAACCCCACCCAAAGTAGCTACTCCGTCCAAACCAGGAATAATGTATGTGTCGTAGTCACCGTAGAACGCTGTTTTCAACCACGGCGCTCTAACTTTTATCACTTGACCACGCATGGGCACCAAATCGTAGTCGTTGCACAAATATTTCGCGCCCATACCGGTGCAATTAAAAACTAAATCGAACTTCCGGTTTAGTGATGCGAAACTATCGATTTTGGTTTTGATGATTTTCCCGCCTTTTGCAGTAAATAGTTTTTCCGTCCACGGCAAATATTTTTCACAACCGATTTTTAATGTAGAAAAATAAGACCCGTACTTCCATCCTTCACCACCACAAAGTTTTAGTTCATTATCATCGACGGCTCTATAGAAAGGCACTAAATCTTCAATCAAGTGGTTTCTAGTGACGTGGTAATTTTCTTTGGAGAAAATGTAGCTGGATAACGCCATGACGCCTGCTTCCGGTGCTTCAGAGGAATTTAATATATCGTCCCAGTAGTACCATGAATCATTTATCCATTTCTTGGTTATTTCTTTAGTGGGACCTCGGAAACTAGTTCCAGGTCTGAATATCCCCGCAGCGACTGCGCTAGTAGTATCTTCTGTGAACTTTTCCGCCATGATGGTGATTTCAGCATTTCTCAATTTGTCCTGGATCATTCGAGCTACTGTCATTCCTATGACTCCTGCTCCCAAAACAGCTATCGTTGGGTTTTTAGAGTCCATGTTTGTCTGAAATTGTAGATACAAAATGTTACATTAATGAACTAGGTACCTACCTACCTACTTTAGCAATCTACTCATATATTTTTATTACAGTGATGTAATGGGTGTGATATCATACAATTTTCCTCTACTTATCTACGAATTGGCGCTTTAATTGAGTACCTAGATTGTATAATCATTGAAAATTGTACTACATATTGCTGTTTTTGTTCTAAAAAGTATATTGGACAGAAGACGACAGTGCGAGGACCTGATATCTTATACTCATATCTACCTTGTTTTGTAAACAAATGACGTTTTCTTAGTATACGAGTTAAGAACGTCTACGTATTAATTGTTTCACATATTCGTCTACAAAAACATCTGCATAAAAGTTTAGACCACCAGACTGTCTGAATAATATTAAATGATATACAATACATTTATAATGTTGATGATAACGATACGGCATGTCACACTGACAAATACAGCAACTCTATTAGGCGACTGATTGATGAACTATGAACTATGTTTGCTTTTAGATAGTGTATTAAACTTATACAATAAGAACAGTTCTTATCTAAATCAGTTATGATCATTTTTGAACAAGACTTTTAAACAGCGTAGGTGAATAAATTGATAGTGACTAAAGATAGGTAGGTACCTACAGCCCTGGCTTATCCACTAGGCTGAGTAGGCTTAAGCCTAGGGCGGCAGATTTTGGGGGGCGGCAAAATTTGCAAAAAAAAAAAAAAAAAAATGGTTTCTGGCTGAAATCAAAACCCTAATAAAAGCGCGGGCCGAGGCGGTTATATGTAATAATATTGGTCGTCTTACACCCATGTCGAAAACAGTCTGCGACATTTTTATGTATTCGAGCATGTCGTCAAGTCATCGGTTCGACGACAAACGACGACAACCGCATATACAATTGACGACATCCGACGAGAACCGATGACAGGTTCGGATGTAAGACTGTTTGCGACATAGGTGTGGGTGGGACCACCTAATACTATACCTTCAGGCCAGGCCAAAAAAAAACGGCTGAGGTGAAGCCGGATGGGATGGGTTGAGGGGGTGGCAAAATTTAAATAGCCTACAGGCGGCAAATGTGCTAAGACGGCCCTGGGTACCTACTTAGATAAACAAGCTAAAGAACAGTTAAGTATAAATTGAAAAATTTACTTCAAAAATCAGCTCTATTGCTAAGGACTAAAGATCGTCTCAGGAAAAGTTATCTACAGTCTACTGTAGTAGGTACAGACAAACTGTTGAACAAACTCTACATTTTGTAGAGTCAACATTTTGGTTAGAAATGTCTTTTTCTTCACTCATATTATTCGAATTATATTTAACTACTTAGGTACTAACAATATTTATATTTACCTGAAGTTTTTCCTTGTTACAGAAGCCCGACCTCAAAAAAAGAACTACAACAAATTGTCATCGAATGAGAAACTCGATAACAGACAGACCGATGAGATTCAGATCGAAGAAGCGGAGCCAGAATCGGACGCGAGCAGCACAGATTTAGACGAGCGCGACACGAGGGGCGTCTGTCCTCCTTGTGCG